>VXBZ01009180.1:254883-290165 GCA_013399135.1 Heliornis fulica
GGTCCCTGGTGCAGCGCGGCCACTTCCAGTCCCGCGGGCAGAATTGGGGGGAACCTCCAGGGAAATGAGGGGCATTTTTAGGGTGACCAACCGCGGGTTTTACGCCCCGAGGATGGATACGTTTATTTTTCCCAAGCCACGGGCTCGGGGAAGAGGAAGGATAAATATTGCCCGGGGCTCCAGCCCTGCGCGGCAGGAAAGCCAAGCCGGGACTCCCAAATCAAGAGTTATTTTCAAAGCAAACAGCGCAGAGGCGCTTCCTGCGCACAGGCGGCAGCACCAGGCCTGACTTTCGGGTTGGAGATGCTGCGGGAGGGGTCCCCCTCGCCCAAAACCCCCCCTCTCCAGCGCAGACCTGCGGACCGGGACCGGTGTCGGGCCCGACAGCTGCGGAGCGGGACAGGGCAGCACCGCGCAGTGCAGCGCACGTTGAGCTCCTCCGCCTGCCCCCCCTCCCAGACCTTTCACCCCCCTCGTCCACAAAGCCCTGCCCAAGCCCCGACCTCCCTGACAGCCCCGACCTCCCTGACAGCCCCAATCTCCCTGACAGAGTGAAGGATGAGGTTGCCGACAGGTGAACGGTGGCGAGGAAGGATGGAGGATGCTGAGGGACACTCGCCCTTGGCAATAACCCCCCGGCTGGGGAGGGAACGGGGCGGGCAGGTAGGACCGGGGCAGGTAGGACCCAGGCAGGTAGGACCAGGGAGGCCCTGGAGCTGAGCCAGGTGCAGGTTGCTGAGCTCTCCTCGACTAAGCTTGACCTCGCAGCAAGCTTTTCACAGCAAAGTCAGCCTGGGGAGGCCGCCGGGGGCTGTTTCTCACCAAGCTCTGCTTTGCATTTCCACCGGCAGGAAGGAGTTAATGTGTGTGTATGTGTGTGTGTGTGTGTCCCGTCCCCAGGTCCCGCTGACCCCCCAGGACAGATTTCACACTATGTCCAGGTCAGCCAAAAAGGGGAGGAAATGGAGAACAGCGGAATGATTAATTCTACCTGCTTTTCCCATGAGTGATCACCTGCTTTTGGGGTCATGAATAGCAGGTAGCTCTCTCCGTCTCCATCTCTGAGAGGCTCATTTGTTTGGTGACAACTGAGTGACAAGACCTGAAATCCGAGCCCTCAACTTTGCCTGATGTGTGGATAAAACCCTGGATGTTCCCTCAAACATTTCAGGAAATGAAAGTTGTAACGCGATCCCTTGTGCGCCCACATCTCCCCCAGCAACACACAAAAGCTCAAAGGAACCTTCTCGGATTAAATTCAGCCTGGAGAGGATGGAAGGAAAATGGAGAGCAGGCTGAGAAAGCTGGAACTGGCAGACTTTTCTTCAGTGCTTATTGGAAATGTCTGTCCAAAGCAGGGATTTGGAAAGGTCACCTCCACCGTAAGCGCCTCTTCCTCCCAAGGAGTCAAGGCTGGCAGCCTGCTTCTTCCCCAGCCTACCTCCACGTTGGGGGCAGCCCGGGGAGGGGGGGTGTTACACTTAGATTTCCCCAAACAGGAAATTCAGCGTATAAAAACAAACGCCCGAGGAGAAAGCCAGCCCCCCTCCTCTCTCCTCATTTCATTTCCCGGGTCACGCTGAGCCAGCCTTGTCCCGCGCACAAGCCACACGCCTGCTCTGCCCCTGTCCCACTGCCAGCTCCCCTGCCCAGCTCCCCTGCCCTGCTGCCCCCCGGCACTGCAGAGGGGCAGAGACCAGCTCTCGACTCCCCATAACCCTGGGCCACGTGCTGGCAAATCCTCCGCAGAAGCCCACGGTGAAGAGCGGATGCTTGCTCAGCCGATGGATTTAAATACAACATTTCCAGGCCTGGCTCCCTAAAGCTCGTGCATCCCTATTTGCCACATCAGAATCACGGAGCTGTGTGGGGATTAGGAGACCTCTGTGCCCTGTGTCTTTGCAGACCAGGCCTGCTCAGACACCAGAGCTTCGTTTTGAGCACACAGGTTCAGAAATGTTGGCAGCTGGAACGAGTCGGGGTGTGCCGAACAGGCAGGATTGGCCCAAGGCCTCCAGCTGCCCTTCCTCCAGGGTAGATGGTTTTATCGAGCCGCCTGTCACTAGGCAGCCAGCGGCTGCTTGCACAGTTATCCAGCCTGAAGATAAAGTACTATTTAACAATTGTTTAACTGTTACTGAAGTGCTTCAGCCTCCGCAGACCTGTAAAGAAAACAGCACATGCCCCGAGATAACTCTTCACCTCTGTGCTCCTCCTTTACTCCTACTTTTCTCCGGAGAGCAGCTCACGGACACGGCACAGGCACAGGTGGAAACGTACGTTTTGCATCCGAGGAAGAGCTCACTGTGGGGTGATGCTGCTGGGGCCTGGGACTCTGTACCTGCTGCCTTCCAAGGCAGGTCCTTTATCCTGAACAATGCACGTGGATGTCATTAACAGCAGCAGAAGCAGTAAGGGTACAGCCAGGGCAGTGCTTGGCTGACCTGGCTGTGGCAATCCATCTCCAAGGGTGGATTTTGCTGCTCCTGCTAGGACTGAATCTATCAGGCTTTCTGAGGGCACCAGGTGCTGAGTGGGGAGAGCAGAGGTGGCAGTGGCCAGATCTATAGGAGCTTTGGTGTAGCTGAAGTGTGCAAAGTAACCTGAGACACCATTATCTTTCCCAACCGGACGCAGACACAATTTTAAATATGCAAGCAGAGGAAAATTTGCTTTAGTCTGAGGGCAGAGAGAGCAAATTTCCAACCTCCCCAGAGATTATCAGTGCTTGCCCCAACAGCAGCCCAAGAGCTGGAAGGAACCTGCCAGACTGAACCCCTACCCATGTCCATGCCACTCTGTCTTTCCATCCAGCTGGACTTATCACCAGGCACAGGTATCTTTCCTCTCTCCCTGTGGCTTCTAGAATTTGCTCTCACCTCCCCAAATTTTGAACAGAGGTTGAACTTTCTCTGAAGTGTATAATCCCAATCCTAATAATGAGGTTCAAGAGACAGATTTAGTTCAGTTATGATTTACTCCCTATTTTCACTTTGTCCAATGCATCTAGGAAATACCTCTATGGACAGAGCAGCTCCTTCCCATTTCCACCTCAGCTTCTCACACACAGCCCCGTTCTGCAGGGATCAGCGTTGTTTCGGTACGGTGCCGTACCCGCTCGGACTCCGATGGCTTTCAGCCATGATAGAAAAGTCACGGAAAATCCTCATGGCTGCTTCTCAGGATGGCAGGAAGGGGGAAAAAATCTCATCTTTTTTTGACTCAAGGATGGAAAAGCTTTTAGGTTAATAGCTGGAGGGTGTATCAGCCCTGTTTTACAGGAGAGGATAACTGAGATCCAGGGAGATGACAGACCTGCTGAAGGTCAGAACAAGGGCAGATGGCAAAGCGAGGAGGGTGGCTGCCCTGTAGCAGCGGCTGGTGCTCCACACGCCCACGCTGCCTCTCTTTATAGTCCCCATAATAAGTCACCACAGCTTATCATTATGTAATATAATATTCCTAATAATACAAGACAAAACCAATTGACTAAAAAACAATGCCAAATGAGGCTTGTGGCTAACACTCCCTGAAGTAATTGTCTTTTTTCTAGAACTGAAAAAGACCCCCCCAAGCAAATTAGAAACAATTGAAAAATGAAATCACATCTGCAAGCCATCAGAGCACTTCTCCTGAGCCCCAAAGACTCTTGTCCATCCTTTGGCTGCTCCCACAGCCCAGTACAGGGCCGTGAGTGTCACAGGGATCCCCAGGACTTGTGGAAGCACAAGTGAGGTTTTGTGGCAGTGCCAGGGCATGACCTTGGCATCTGCTTCATTCTCAGGGGGAGCTGCCTCACACTAGAATAAATCAGAGACGAATTTGGGAATTGAGTTCTTCATATGCCTAATCTCCTGGATCTGGTGGGGAACCAGGGAGAGAAAGAGTGCAAGAGAGAGGGAGCACCAGCTTAAAAACCTCTTTCCTTTCCTGGGAGCAATCTGGGGCTGGGCAGAGGCGCTGGCAAACAGAAACTGCAGAACTTGCCCAAACCCTGGGCCACAGGCTGCTTGGTTCCCCATAGCCAGAGGCTGCCTTCTGCTTGCCTCCACGGGGCTTTGCCAGTGTTGCTGCTCTGCAGGAGCAGAACCGAAGTGAGCAGGAGCTGGGAAGGGTGTGTAGGCTCAGCAGCACTCGGCTGCAGGGGACAGTTCTGTCCTTTGGAGCGGTGGTTTCCGAACCCGTTGGCACACAGAACCACTGGTGGTTCAGTCCCTTGCAGCTGAGCTGAGGCGGGGACACCCTGTCCTGCTCTGTGCTCCCCTGGGTGTTCGGTGCCTGCTGGGTGCACAGCAGGGAAAAGCTGGGATGGCTCAGACAGGGATGTATGACCTAATCCAAGCCTGAAAAGGAGGTGTGTGTTTTAGCAGGGAGGAGAATCAACCCTATACAAGCATGTGATGTCTTTCTGGGAGGTGTTTAGCAGACTTGAGCTGGGCCCATGACACAGCAGACACCCAACCATCTCATAGCAGCGGTCCCTTCTGGTTTAGGGGTGTGTCAGATTTGGTACTTTATCCTAGAGAAGGAAGGAAGTGATGTCAGATGATCCGAAGACATCAGGGCAAGGGACCTGTCTTAGTCTTTAAACCAGGAGGAGAAGAGACAAAAGGAGAGTTGGCACCTGAAAGCTGTGAATAGGACCCAGACCTAAGGTTTTCCTGCAGCAAAGGTATTTTGACAGGAGTTCAGTGTGCCCATGATGGCTCCCACATGGCTGCAGGGCTAACTTCAACCCCGAAACATTTCCCAAGAGGCACACTTTGACTTGCATGGTGACTTTTTGTGCTCTGGAAAGGTCTCATCGGTATCTGCCACCCAGACCCCTTGGGTGGCACACAAAGGGACAGCCCTGGGAGAGCATCATACGGTGTAGGATGGGATTTCCATGTCAGCACCAGCTGAGCATGTGCTGTCCTCGAATTCCTGAGTCTCGGTGTCTGCACCCCCGGTGTTCATCTGGGTGATGTTTTGGGGGGCTTTGCTTTGCTAAGAATGCCTCTCTGTCCTCAGCCCTCACTTCTGCCAGGGTTACCTAGCCACAGCTATTTGCTGATGGCCTCTGCGGAAACTGTATATCCTGCCTTTGCAATCGGAGACAAGGTGCCCACGCAGCTGCCAGATTTGAAAGAGGAGCTGACAGGAGGGGAAGAGGCTGGACTGGACTGATGGGGGGTGGGGGGATTTACATCCATCCCAAACCAGGGCCCATCCTATCCCTGCCTGGAGAAGAACCATAGTGGGATGGGGTAAAGGAAAAACAACCCTATTTGTAAGAAATCTCTCAAGGCAACATGCAAGTGAGGGCTGGGGCTGGATTTAAATTGAACCTCCTGCCCAGTGATCCATGAGGAAGGCTCGGCTGCTCAAACAATAAGCGGGGAAAGAAAGCTGAAATGATGGTCACCAGGAGAAACTGAAACCCTCGGTGGGGAAAACAAATAAATACAGGGAGCAGAGCCTTCCCCATCCCAGCTGAGGCAATCTGTGCTTGTGCAACCCTACCCCAAGGCTCCCTATCTCTGTGTACAATCTGGGCTGATAAGATTGTTCTCCTCTGAAAATCAAAACCGCAGGGATTCCAGGCAGCTCAGCCAGAGTCAGATTGTCCACCTGAACACCGGGGCACTTTCATGTGGAAAAATGATTGCATGTTTTTTTGGCTGAAATAAGGAGAGAGAGGAGAGATTGGCTCTTGGTGGGTTTAGTGGAGAGCGCTGCCCTGGCTCTGGATGTATGGAGCGTGGCAAAAATTCCAGCAAAGGGCACCATCCCAAGGGCAAGGCATCCCTGGGGGGTGACGGTTGTCACCTGAATCCCTGCCTAGGAAAGCAATGGGGTTTTTGCTCAAAGCTGGCTGTTTTTTAGTGAAAACTCCTTTTAGGGTCTCAGGGCTTGGAATTATTATCTGCAGTGCAATAAATCCACAAACAAGGGTCACAAAAGCGATGGTGGAAGCAGTCATTGCTGACGGAAACTTAAGCCACTTTTAATGCTGTTTGGGTGGAACTGCATATGATTGACACTGAATGGGAGACAGAATACATAAACATATATATGTGTGTATGTGTATATAGAGTTAAATGAACCTGATAGAGACACTATAGTATCACTCACCTGATAAGCCATTTGCATGAGCAAGATGTGCCGGAGTAGATCTGTGTTTGCAGTTATAAAGTAGACATTGGGGTTTTGTGTCTAGCGTAGTTCAAAAAGCTGTGCTTTTGGGCAAGTGCTTCAGTGACTGGCTGATTAGAGCCTCTCTGCTCTGAATATCAGATCAGTCCTGCTCTCGAGACAAACCTAGTTATCAAATCCTGGCCAGAAAAAGCTGTTATTTGGGAAAAAAAAACAAAACCAAACAAAAACAAAGCCAGCAGCAAAGGAGTGTTTGGTGGTGCTGGAGGTAGAACTTCCTTCCTCTGAGATGGGAGCGGGATGGTTGGATCCTGCACAGAAACAGGAGTGTAAATACCCACCTGGAGCAGCAATGTGTCTAGCTGTGTTCAGCACCAAGTACCAACTGCTTGTTTGTTTTAAATGCTGCTGAGTGGACATGTACAGCTGAAATGTCCACTGGAGTGCGGAGGACCTGGGGGTCCCAACCCCCTGCCAGGTCCCCAAACCCAGGACAAACAGGCACCCTAGTGAAAAACAGTTTGAAGCGTTATGTCTGCTCCTATGGCTCCTGCTCAGTTGCTGTGGCTTCACAATTATCATTTTCCAGGGAATTTGTGGCTGGTTTGCTGTCTGCCTCTGCTGCAGGAAAGTCCTTGTGAGCAAGAAGATCACACGGGCTGGGCTGGACAGGCAGCGGTGCCACCTCAATAGATTGGCTTGGATAAAAACAAACAAAGGCCACTGCTTCCCCTGCTCTAACGTCCCTCTGAATCCCTCAGCTGTAGCAATGCTGCTATAAAAAAGAAATCTGTGTGAAACTGGGTTTGCAGATGGAATATATCCCTTTAATCTTGCAGAGGTACCTTGTTCCCACAGCCCATCGTCGGCCCATGCTGGGCAGGCAGCTCTGTGTTTATGCACACACATACACTGACACACAGTTATTTGGGTGATGAGTAACACAGTCCTTTAGTCCTGCCCATGGGCAATGTATCCCGCAGTGGTCTTCCTTCTCCAGGGCTTGGTGTTCCTGGCAAAACTTATGTGAAATGAAAATGCCTATAATTTTCTAAAATTCCTTAATCCTGCTTATTTTCTCCCTTTCCCCGAGAGATCGGAAGCCACAGTGGTCTCCTCAAGCCCACCCACTAATTACAAGACATGAGCTCAACCAACTGCTGGCCAGAAACAACATCACGGGACCAAACACCGCTAACCAACACTGAACCCTCACAGCAAACTGCTGGAAAGCAAGTCACAAAGAGCTTGGCAATAACACACCAGCCAAATCAAAGAGAGAGAGAAAGAAGGGAAAGATCCTTTCCCCCTTCCTCCTGCAGCAATCCCAACTTCCCCTGGGACACCAACCAGCTACTGCTTGTCTGTCTCCCCCCAGGGATGCTCTTTTAGGTCCCTCTCTTCTCTATTTGGCCGACGGCTTTATCCAAATTTGACCCATTTATCTTTCAGATCTGCTTGAAAAGGCGAAGCCCTTGAGCAGTGCCAGGGAAAATGAGAGTTTCTAGCAGGAGGGTGGCATTCAGCAGAAAAATCTTCTCTCTGGAGAAATCGGATCAGACAGAGCCCCGCGGAAGCCAGGCTAAAAATAAAGCCTGAACTCACAGGGCGGTTATCGGATGGGGCAGAGGCTGTGGTGCATCCCTGGGTGTATTCTTAGCAGGCACAACTGGAGAGATTGGTGTAAATTTACTGGCATAAGTCAGTGTAGTTCATGGAAGGGTGTGTGTTGGTTTTGGGTTTTTAAAGCTTCTGTCTCACACTTCTTACAGGAACTTGGGCTCCTTCCCTAAATCCTCCCCGATTTGCAGGGGCTGGTGGTGGCTGTACTTTGCCTGGGCTAACTCGATTTCTTGGAGTATTTCCCTCCTCCCGCTCTCCCTGTTTGCAAGCTACACGCATGTTGCACCCTCCTGCACCCCAAAAAGTCCCTCTGCCCCCTGAGTGAGGAGGGGTCTTCCCTGCACCAACCCCCCCGGAGCACAGGATTCCCGGGGACACCCCGCTCCGGGCTGGGTTAGGAATAACATCCCAAACTCTCTGCTCGGTGGAGCATGAAGCCATGGGGGAGGGGTGGGGGTGCGCCCCGGAGTGGGGGTGTGGGGGTGTGCTGGGTGCCACCCCTGACCTCACACCCCGGAGGTGTGTGTGGGTGTCTGTGTGCGTGGGAGGGTGTCTGTGTGGTGTGTGCAGGCAGCTCCCGGGGCCGCCACGTCGCGTTCCTGGGGCTGCAGTGCCACCTGCTGTCACCGCCGCCATGTGCTGGGGACCCTGCTGGCTCTTGGGCACACGCCGGGGATACTGAACCACCGAACGACCAGGTTGGAAAAGACCTTTGAGATCATCGAGTCCAACCGTCCCTGTCCTCTCCTAACCCATCTCCCTCAGCACCTCATCTCCCCGTCTGTTCAATACACCCAGGGGTGGGGACTCCACCCCCTCCCTGGGCAGCCTGTCCCACACCCCGACAGCTCTTTGGGGGAAGAATTTCTTCGGACATCTCATCTAAACCTGTCCTGGTGCAGATTGAGGCCATTCCCATTGTCCTGTCCCCTGTCTCTGGGCACAAGAGACCATCACCCACCTCTCTACAACCTCCTTTCAGGTCATTCCAGGCAGGGAGAAGGTCTCCCCTCAGCCTCCTCTTCTCCAGACTAAACACGCCCAGCTCCCTCAGTCACTCCTCACAAGGTTTGTTCTCCAGACCCTTCCCCAGCCTGGTTGCCCTCCTCTGGATCCACTCCAGGACCTCGATATCCTTTTGTAGTGAGGGGCCCAGAATTGAATGCAGGACTTGAAGTGCAGCCTCACCAATGCTGAGGACACACACCCCTCCCAGGGATAAACCCGGGGCTCTGCCTCCCCCAGCCTAAGCATCAGTGCAGAACTGCTTGAAATAATTCAAGTTAAGCAAGAAAGTCAGTGGTGGATCAAAGGGGCGGAATGAGATGTGCCCACAGGGCTGGCACCTGGGGCAGGGGATTGTCCCCACATTGTCAGAGCATCTAGGTGGACCCAAGCAACCTGCAGGCATCTCTTATCTCCTTCTGAACAATCTCTTCCTTAAGTGCCTAAATGTGTCCTTTAGGAGCTTTAGCCAGTGTGAATCCAAATTACTGCTGCTCCTCCCTGACTCTGTGAAAACCTGGATTTTCCCCAATGTCCATGTGCTGATGTGGCTCAGAGCACGTTGTCAGTCCCACCTCTCCCATTCAAGCTCTTCTCAGCTTCAAATGCCAAGTGTCCCTTCCTGGGGCACCCATCTTTATCAACCTCTCAGTGAGGTTTGTGCCCTGAAGAAAAGTCTGAAGGAGATGCCATTGCCTCCATTTTTGTTAAAAAAAAAAGAAAAAAGAAAAAAAAAGAAGGATGGAAACCTAGAGAAGTAATAAAAAAAAAAAAGAAAGAAAAAGAAGAGCAGGGTGATCCTAGCTGCTGAAAATTAAGCATTGGAGGAAAAAAATGCTTGTGAAAGCCAGATCCAGACTGGCCGGACAGCTTTCAGAATCAACAACAGAAAAGTTTGGAGGAAACCAGATACTCGCCATGAAAATTTGCAATTCTTTGTTGAACAAATGTTTCCATGGAAAAGCTCTGTTTACCCGTCACTCATCCTGTCTGGGATGCCGTGCAGCTGGGCAGGCAATGCCCAGAGGAAAGGAGGGGAGCGGACGCTGCCCCAGTAAATCTGGACGTAGCCGGGCGGCCTCGGGAGAGAGCAGCGAGCCTCTGTCTGCATTTAATCTTCTACCCGTGTGGGTTAGGCTGTGGGATGCGTTACTGCTCTCAAGCAACCCGCTTCGGGAAGGAGGGCTGTGAAGGGTGTTGGGCACAGCAACAGCAGCGGGTGGTCAGGGTGCGCAGGGGGCGGCGGAAGAGCCTGGTGGGTCTTTAGGAGAAACCTATTGGAAAAGCTCAGCAGGTCCAGCCTTGGTGTGACCTCACATCCAGAAGTGCACTGACAGAAATGGGGGTCTTTGGGGAGGAAACCCCCCATCTGTGAAAGCTCAGACTTGCCTGAAGAACACCCTGATTTCCTTTTTCCCCAGAGGAAGCACAAAGTAGAGGTGTGTTTCCATCAGACCCAGCCGGGATTCTGCCGGTCACAGTTTTGGAGCCCAGGAGGTGCTGGATGATTCTGGCAACGTTTTCTTACAGCGCTGCTGGGACTGGCGGGGGGAGAGCCAGGAAAGGCTGGATTTGAAACCCACAGCTTGGACCCAGACAAAATGAAACAGGGAAAGTAAAAACAAGGGGAAACTTGGACATGGCTGCTCCTTTCACAGGTTCCTTGTGTTGGGTCATAAGAAACCAGCCCACGAAGACTTGGGCACGTTAATGTCTGTTGTGCCGTGTCCTGGGGAGCCAGGGAAAGGAGCCAAGGAGAGGCCGGATCCTGGAAAACCGCCCGTGCTGCCTGCCAGCACGCGCTGCCAGAGGTGGGAAGTGGGGGAAGTCATGCATGGCCTCCCCACCTCTGCCGTCAGTGCGAGGCGGCCCGGGAGGAGCCGAGCCTGCCAGTTGCTGCCTTGCCAGGGTGCGGCGTGCACAGGGAGCACCGGGGCATCTGACTGCCCTGCACCCCCATTTGATCACCCAGCACTGATCTGGGTGTTGTTCCCACACAGGGCAAAGGGATTTGGGGCCTTCACCATCCTTTGAACCTCTGGTACTCAGGGTTGATGCTTCATGTGCTGCTCTTGGCCACATCCCTTTCTATCCTGCCCCATTGCCATGTGCTCCCTGGATCACTGGGAGTCCTTTCTGAGTGCCTCAGAGCCCAGTGCCCTTGATGCACTTGCTGGGGATAGTCCCTTGCTCTGTGCATCTCCAGCTCTGGTTTTGGTGGGAGCCTGTCTGCAGCGGCTGCAGTACTGTCATTTATGAGGCTGTGCTGACAAACACCAGCCAAGTCCCTGGTGGGGACGTGCCTCCATACTTCCTTGACGCTCGGCTTCATGCTTGAGTATAGGTTTGGGATTCAGCCATAATTAGGGCCCTGTCTGGTCCTTGTCACTGGCCCCTTCCCCACCTCTCTTCTCCCCTGAAGATGGTAAGTGGCTCTTCAGCGTGCCCCGCTCCAGTGTCTCATCTCATCAGGCCAAGCATTCACTGCGTGCCAAACTGGCAGGCGGCTCACTTTCCTGGCACGTGGCCTCCTGGCTTCTAATCCAGACTGATTCTTTTTATGTTTATTATTTTATTTTCCCCCATCTTTAAAACTCACCATTAGTTTTAATTAGGTGGCCCTGAACTTGCAGACCTGGTGAGACCGGAGGGCTTCCAAGAGCAGGAAAGGGGAGGTCCAGTGTGGTAGGTCTGGTGGCAGCAGTGCTGGGACCCAGCTCAGGTCTTGCTTTTGAGAGAGAGCAACTGCTCTGAGCTAAGAGCCAAGAGGTGACTAAAGTGTTTTTCGTTATTCCAGTGTGCTCCCAGACTCCCTGCAGCTCCACCATGGAAATGCCATCTCAAGGATCCAGAGTGAAGGGAATGTTGGTGGCAGAGAAAGGCAATGGGGCAGATTCCCAGCTCTGAGCAGTGGGTAAAAAAGGGGAAGAACTGCAAAGAAAAAGCAGATGTCTGAATGTCCCATGAAGGTCCTCTGTCCTGGAGGGTTTTGGATCCTCCTTTGAGAGAAGGTCCTTGTGCAGAGGACCCCTGTGGTCAGCTTGGAGAAAGTGGGGGCAGGGCCCAGCCCTGCAGCAGCTCTGTGTGGGTCTGTGCCCATCTCCAAAATGACCTCCCCCCAGGTTCTTCATATACCCAGTGCTCCCTGGACGTACGGGCCAGTGAGGTGCAGAGCCCATCCTGTCCAGCCTTCCTGCTGCAAGCCCAGTTATTTGAAGCATTGGTTAATTCCTTGTTTAAAAAAAAAAAAGAAAAAAAGAAAAAAAAGAAACAATTTCTTTTCAGCCTGTTGATTCCATATGAATCCCTACAAGGGCCTGAAGTGCTTCGGGGAATCTGAAACAAATAAGGGTGTCTCAGGGGTCTGACTTTCAGTGGTTTCTTCTCTGAGTATAAATGTTGGAGCAAGCAAATGGCTCTGGATTGACAGGATTTTCAGAGCCAAGGCTTGGCTTCAGGCAGGACATCACTGATTTGGGGTGTACAGGAGACATGTCCTCTCACCCCAGACCTGGGCTGAGGACACATGGTCCCTGCTGCACTGAGCGTCCTGGGCCAGGGTGTTGGTGGGTTGGAGGGATGAGCAACCTCCAGTGGGAGCTGGGAAGAGGTTAAGGTGGAGCATCTGCTCCTGGGATAGGGTCTGCATCCTCATTTAGCAAACTCATTTGCCCCAGGGAAGATGCAGCAGGGGTGGGCAGCAGGCTGCTGTCATTGCTGCCACCCAAGCAGCTTCTGTGGGTCCTAGCTCACTGTCTCCATCCTCCCCAATGTGTGGGAGAGAAGATAGTGAGAAGTCATCTCTGCCCCAGAGCTGAAAGACTCTAAGTCCCATGACTGCGGGACTGAGCCCTGAAAGCCCCACATGCCTTGCCAGTCACCCAAAATATCTCAGTCCCTCCACCCTGCTGTAGTTCTTTCATTTTATTTTTAGATCTGCTGCTCCCGTTAGCTCTTTTCTATTTGTTTTTGGTTCTTATTATTCCTGGCTTTTCCCAGTGTTTTGGTTTCCCTCCTCAACCCTCATCCGGATGTTTATTCTTGCTGCTTGTTTTTATAGGTTCCCAAGGTGCCTCCTGGTTCATAGCTGGGCAGAGATCTGTGTTTGGACTGGGCACACGCTCTCGTGTAGCTGAGCTGGGACCAGCTCCTGGAGCATCACCTGGAGAAACGGAGCTGGTGTAGGAGAGAAGACCTGGGTGCTGTAGCCTGCTTTTCCACCCGCTCTCTTTCTCACCTGGGCATCTCAGCTGCTTGCCAAGGATGAGCAGAGTGCTCATCCCATTTGGGAGTGTGGCTGGTGTATGGATGTGGCAGATCTTTTAACATAAGGGCCAGCAGCAGGGAAAAGATGTGGGGAAGAAGTTACCCAGCTCTGGGGACTCAACTCACAGGGACAAACACAATCATGTACCCAAGGTCATGCAGAAGATTTCTGTCAACCCTGGGAGCTGCTTTTCCCATGTCTCCTCAATCAGGTGAAAACCTTGTTGACAACATGGTTGTGCCTTGGGGTATCTTCAAAATTAGGCACAGCCATTCAGAGCCTCCACCTACCAAAGCATTAAAAGGTTTCTTTTTGCTTCATGTTAGGACAAACATACCCAGGTCTGGCTCTGTTCCTTCTGTGCTCATTGCTCTCCCACATGTTTTATGCCCAGACATCTCTGTGTATCTTCTTCTCCCTTCTGATCCAGAGATGTTCCTCAAGCATTTTTTGGTCTCCAGCTAAGACACATCCCCATGAAACAGATGGAAAGAGATGATATGTTGCTTCACAGACCTACAGACTAAGAGCATGTATGTGACCAGGGACTGTCATCACCCCTGTCTTTGGAGGCAGGGACTGGAGGGTGGGATTGGGCAGAGCGGTGGGTGTTAATTTTGCAATCAGTTGTGGGAAGGAGGCCTTGCTCTCACTCACTGCCTTCAGGGTTACGGTAATTCCTGCCCCCCATCCCCAGCTTTTGCTCTATTTTCTGTCTAATTGGGAGGGAAAATGAGGCAACATGAAGAAGACACTACAATATCTCACATTAGAGATCCATAGTGGCTCTGGATATATTATTGTACCTGTACACATCTTGCATCCCCCACCACAGCAGCTGAATTTCAGATAAACACAAGCACATGCCCACATTTGCTTTATAAACTGTTCCAGCTTCCCTTGTTAAATTAGTTATCCCAGTGCAAAAGCAGAGATTTGTATTTATTTTATTCTTTTGGCATTCATCTGTGTTCTTCTTCCCATCCCACAGCCTTTTCACTGGCAAGGTTCCCAGATCCACGTGGCCATGGGTATATCACAGCCCTGTGGCTGCCCTGGGGGTGACAGAGCCCCTGGCAAGGAGATGCTCATGCCCACGCATGGAACAAGGCCATTCTCTGGTCCATAGTTATTTATTTGAAGAACCACCCACTCATGAGAGCAATGCAATAGTCTGGAGCAGCCTTCTACATTTTCAGCATGGTTATGGTGAAATTTTCATCTGAGACTTTAAAGGGTTGGCAAGGAGCTCTGTGCATGGATGTAGGGGCTTTTTATTGCTCAGCTTCAAAAGGGGTCAGAAACAGGAGCGAGTGTTCAGGTAGGGAAAAGCTCTTTCTTCTTTCCATCTGTGAAAGCGTGCCAGAGGACACAGAAGCATCCCCACATAAGCAGAGTTACAGGGCTCTGGGGAGAGTTAAAGTGGAGCAGACTGAGGATCTCACATTAAAAAAAATTATTATTTTTGGATGGAAATGTCAGCTGACACAAAAGCCCGAGCTGTCAGGGTCCTTGAGGTTTGTGGGAGGGGTGGGGAATCAAAATAATAATAAAAAAAACACTTTAGTTTGCTGAAAGGGATGGAAACTTAGCAATTTTCAGTCAGTTTGAGGCTAAAGTCCAGCTGCCTGCAGCACTTCATGGGAGCTGTGGTCCAGGTGCTGTGGATACAACTCCTTGTATGAGTTGGACCCATCAGGTCACATCTCCGGGCACGTGGTAGCTGCTCTTGGCCCATGCACAGGGATGGGGAGCCCCATCCCAGGGCTGAGGAGGGCAGGGTGCTCCCCAATGGGTCTGTCCCCAAGGGCTGTGACTCCCGAGTGCCACCCTCCAGTCTGTTTCATTCAGCAGAAGAAATGGAAGCGTTTCACTTCGCAGGCACCAAGCTCCTGCTTGAAAGCCTGGCAATAAATCTGCATGCCCGTTTTTTCCAGCTTTATTTATTCCACAGGCAAGACTGATATTTTGTAGCTTGCTTACTGCTTGGGATGGAAGTGAGTGTTGGAAAATCAAGGGAAAAAATTAATTTGTGTTTTAATGTGGAGAAATTTGGGTCATTTGCGTTCAGAAACAGAGCTCAGCCTCTTCCAGAAAATCACATACAGTGGGGGACGCCTGCAACGTGCTCACAGGAACCCTTCCCTGTCCTTCCTTGTGGTAAAAAAAGGCCCATTTGTCTGATTTCCCCATTTCTCTGCCATCCCTTTTGACTCCATTGCATATGGATGCACATGTATGTGTATACATACACACCAGGGGGAGGGCTGTGTCCTTTTCCTTGGGCAGGAATATATTGATTTCCAATGCTTGTAGCAGCTGAGGCTTGCAAATACACAGTCATACATGCACAGGGATGTGTCTCAGATGTCTTCTTATGGTTTTGGGCCTAATTGCCTCCTCCTTTAATTTCCAACCTGTGACTGTGGGGTCCATCCCCCAAAAGGGTGTTCCCTGCGCACCAGCTCCATGGACGCAGCTCACTGCGCTCTGAAAGGGCTGAGCTTCTCCAAGGCTTAAACGAGCTCAGCTTTCCTGTAGAAAGGTGGTGGTGATCTGAATGGTCCATGAGCTGCCATTCAAGTGGAGGTCTGGTCCAGCTCCTGGAGCTGGTGCCTGCCCTTGCCCCGGTGTCTCTTTGCCCACAGACCCAGCAGCATCTCTGCTCCTGGTCATAGCGAGGATGCTGGGTCCTCTCCGGTGCCTATTACTGCTCATGTTAAATTATTTTAAAGGAAAATTTCCAGGAGAGGTTGGCACTGATGGGGGAAGGCAGTACAGCTCCGTCCTCCACCATCGACCCCTCCATAGCCATTTTCTATCCAGGAGTGAGACCCATGTGCCACTGAGGATGCTTCATGGCTGCGTCACATCTGCCTGCTCCTTCCTGCATGGGGACAGCGAGCCAGGGCAGGGCACAGGGCGAGGTTCCCACTACTCAGCAGCCCCAGCTGTTCTCCTCCCAAGCTGTTTCACTAAATGGAAGTAAAATAATAGTGATTCCCAGAGCCCGATGCCAGCCATGTCTGCAGGGGCTGGGAGAGCTGCAGGGCAGGGACTGGCTCTTCCCCCAGGTACAGCTGGACGCTGCTCTGGAGCATCTGGAGCATCTGAGGCAGTAACTCCTCTAAAAAAAAGTAAATGGCATCTCTAAGAGGAGTGACAGTGCTGGAAGGGGGCTGGTAGCCCATCCCATTTGTGGAATGGAGGACATAGGCCAACTTACAACCAAACTCTATTCCACACTTTCTTTTTGACCCCTGTTAACTGTAAAGGGAAAGGTGGGAGAGTTATCACTCCTTATCAGCCCCTTCCATCTCATGGCTGACGCTTTCCCTGTGCCTTTTGGTGTCTTCCCATTTCTTCTTCCATCAGTAGCTGTTTGGTGGCATCTAAGGCTCACTCATACTCCGTCACCCTGGTTTTAGCTGGATAACTCTCCCTACAAAGCCAGGGTGGGAAGGGACTGATTCATTTCTGCAACTCTGCAGTAAATGAAGGCCAAACCATGGGCTCAGGCTCTGCTCTGGGTCCAAATCAGCATTAACCACCCTGCCCGGGCTCAGTGCTGACTCCAGCCCAGTGATGCAAAGTTGGATGACAACCCTTATCTTGGGAACATCCTCACAGGGACTACACCAGCTTTCCCAGAAGGGGATGGATGTTTGCCCTTCCCCAGACAGCTGTTTTCAGAGGGGAAGCAGCTGCCAACCAGCCCAATCACTTCTGTGAGCGTCTGGGTTGTTTCACTGCCACGTCTTGTAAGCAGCCCCCCACCCCGGGGGGCTCAGCCCAACAAACTCATCTACCCCTGAGTCAGCTCCTGGCCGCTGGCACTGAACCACAGTGTCCTTTGCTGACTGTGGAGAAATGATTTTAATTACCAGGGGTTTTGGCAAGCTTGGGAGACAACAGTGGCCCTGCTGTGCTGCTGCTGGCCTGGAACACACGTGCTTTGGGTATTTCCTCAGGCTGGGAGGTGTCTGAAGTCTTTCTGGGACCTGTTCCCAGCACAGGGTATGGGTACAAACATACAGGGCAGAACCAGCAACTGGAAGCTGCCCTGAGACAACCCATGATGCCTGAAACACTCCCACTGCTGCTTTCTGGGCAGGAGACCCCACACCAGTGCCAAGGGCTGTGCATCAGAGAGAGGGGGCATCTGCTGACAGCACAAGGACGTGTGCTGGTGGTGCTGGATGTGGCCAGGCTGATGATCTGCAGTGCTGACCACACTGATGATCTGCAGAGGTTACACCCAGGTTTTTGACCTCCAGAACAGGCTGTCAGAGAGACTTTACAGTAGATGCTGTTTGAGAAACTGGTCTGTTGTAATTTTCTGTAGTTATAAACTTTTTTTGAAAGCCTTTTTTCCTGGACTGGAATGGTGCTCAGGCTAAAGTGAGAAGAGTCCCTGAGCCAGACAATGCAGAGCATGGTCACACCCAATGGCACCTAAACCATGGTGTGATAGCGCTGCCCACAGCACATTTGCTGCAGCCACAGCTCTGGATGATACAGACTTTGTCCCATATTCTCTCCTTCAGTTCAGCCTGCCAAGGCTCAGAGCAGCAGGCAGCAGTTCTGGTCAAACTGGCGCAAACTGGTGTGGCATCATGGACCAGTCTGAGGAGCATCACCTTCAATCTGAGGAAGCATTCCCTTCAACCAGCTCTCAATCCACCTCACTACTGACCCTCCAGGCCACACTTCCTCAGTTTGCCCACCAGGATGCTGTGGAATACAGTGTCAAATGCCTTACTGAGGTCAAGGAAAACCACATCCACTGCCCTCCCATCATCCATCCAACTGGACATGCCAGAGAGGGACCAGTCACAATTTAATTCCACTGCAGGAGAGTATTTGCACCCTCAGGGGACAGACACCTTCTCCCAACACCTATGAAGGGAACAGCTGATCTTCTTTTGACACCACACAAATGAGACAGGAGGGAGAAAATACAATTCTCCATATCTCTAACACATCCTTCTTTGACAGATGAGCTCTGACCTACTTTGCAGTGCAGCCAGATGTTTAAATTTGTGAATGCAGACATGTTTCCATCAGGCCTGGGGTGGAAAGTTACTTTTCCTCCTGTCTGTGCAATCTTTTGGGCAGATGAGCTGGATTTCATATGAAAATAGAGTTTGTGGTTCAATCCTGGAGGTTTTTAAAGGAAAGGCATCCATGTGAGCATGCCATGACTTTTCAATTGTGACCCCGGTGGTGTGAAACAAGGGTCACTCAGGTGATAACACTTATACCAAGCTACAAACTGGCCACTTCTAAAAAAAAGACATCCTAGTCTGACTTTTCAAAGGGCCACATTTTCACAGCTTCTGGCTTGGTATCAGTTATGTCTTCTTCTGTGGGATTTCATACTTGGTATCTAATGCATTGCAGGTTCATGGTACAGAACAGATTTAGAAGCTATTTCCTCATACTCTGAGTAAATTCCTTTTCCAACCATGCAAAAGGCACAGCAGTATCCCTGGGACTCCCCTCCCAAAGCAGTGATTGTCCTGCTGGATTTCCAGTTCTGCATCTGGAAAACAAGCACAATTTTGCTCCCGACTTTCCCTACAGGTTGTATTCCTCCAAACTACCCCAGGTGGTAACACAAGTTTGCAAGAGTACCTTGAAAGAGCTGATATCCTGAAATACAACTTGGATGTAAATCAGCCAGGTCCCACTGACTGCATTGGATGTGGGTACCTGATTTATGGTAATTTAGTTTTCAGCTTTTGCTCTTCTTGAAGTTTTTGTGGCTTCTAATCTGTAAGCCAAACCAGGTTGACATAAAGGGAAGATGAAGTTAAAGACAAGAAAACCCACAACAATACATCATATTCCTATCTTTTTTCAGATTTTAAAGATATTTTCCAAATTAAAAATGACATAAAGATGCTTGTATTTGGTATCAGAACATACTGATATCAGCGAAAATACTGACCTGCATGTCATCAGGGTATACAGGCTTAAAGCAAGACTTTCAGAAGGCACTTTCATTTAAGGCACAGATTGTGCAAATTTTGTTATCTGTGGAATGTCTGGTGCTGTGTGATGGCTGAGAAAAGCTCTGCCCGTCTTTCAGGAAGTGCCACTCAGGCACTAACTTACCTGGCAGGTTAGCCAAAACCTTTGTGTACTGGAGACAGTAAAGTATGAGCCTGGTGAACCAACAGTAGAGGAAAATTCTTGACTTTGCTCTTGTCTACTTTCAGCAGAAGTGAAGATGTTTCTTCCCTATCCTCTAATCACTCTGGCATCCTCCAGCTTGTAGCATGCAGGCAAGGATGCTCTCCTGGGAGGAAGCATTTGAAGGTCTCAGGGCTGCAGTGGATGTGTGTACCACGGCTCCTCCTCCTTGGGCTGGATTTCACAAAGGGAAAGCACCTGTGATTGCATCTAATGGGGCACCTGATCATGCCAAATTGCTAGTGGACTGTCCCGTGCTTATGGCTCCTGAGATGGGATGGTCCTTGTCCTGCTAGAGCAGCTTTTCTGTGTATTGCTGAGCCTAAATGAGATCAACTGCACCCAGCCCCTTCCCAACATATTACTCAGCATGAGCACTCAACCCTCCCCCAAGGTGACACCGATACCGGTAACGGCAGGATGGTGAGTTTCCACAAGGTGGCATCAAAAGACTTGGGCTTCCTCTTCCAGAGCTCAGACCCCACAGGATTTAGGACTTTCCTGTAGCGGCTTGGCATCAGCTGCAGCCAGAGACATGTTCTGGGAGAGGCAAGAGTAGAGCCTGTGTGACGTGACTGTTGTCAGGGATTTGGCCTGGAAGGGTCAGCCCTCGACCCTGCCACCCAGCTCTGCCTTCCCAGGGGCTGCGGGGCTGCTTGATCACCACAACTCATCAGGGAAGGGCAGCCACTTACAGCAAACACCTGCTGAGCTCACTGGGGAAAGAAATGTGCTCCCCTACCTGAAAACAACTGCAGCAAGGGGATTGGGGGGTGGTGGGGTGGGGTGAGGGGAAGGGGAGAATGGCAGCAGTTACCCAAAACCCTAGGAAGAAATAAATGCAGGATTACTGAATGATCTTAAGGGTCTCTTCCAACCTTAACAATTCTATGATTCTGATTCTATTGCCTTTCATGGGGCAACAGAGTTGGAGAGAAACACCAGGGAGTGGGGAACAACAAACAAAACCTCTTTGGCCCCAGAGGTCCTTCTTAAACAGCTCTGATGTCTTTATCCAACAGGCTGGGAGACGAGATTTGCCAGCCATTACCCCACAAACATCGTCCCTGAGGTGTGCCCAGAGCTGGTCCCATCCCAGGAGGAGCAGTGGCTTCAAATGCTGCCCCGTCACATCCGTAAGCAGGAGCAATACCCCAGCATCACACAGGGATGGTCATGTCTGCTCCAGCTGGAGTGTTTGCTCGCTGACAGCAGCATTCAAATGAGCTCCTGTTAAGCTTTATGGATGTGGAACCCAGTCCTACCTTGCTCTGAGACTGCCCTGGGTGAGCGCTGACCTGGCTGTTCTTGGCACCAAGCTGAGAAGTCTGTCACAAGGATGGGATCAGACACTGAGTAAGTGCATTTGAGTGAGCACACAGTATGGCTTTGTGGTTTGCTGTGTTTGGACTCTTTTGGCAAGATGCAAACTTACAGGCTGCCCGGAGAGGTTGTGGAGTCTCCTTCTCTGGAGACATTCAAGACCAATCTGGACGTGTTCCTGTGTGGTTTGATCGAGGTGATCCTGCTCGGGCAGGGGGGCTGGACTAGATGATCTTGGAGGTCCCTTCCAACTCCTGATGTCCTGTGAATATGTGAAACTCCAGTGGGACTGTTGAACAATTGCAGCCCTTAGGGAAGTTACAAGCCAAACAAAACCAAAAATTACAAATCCATGACCTTGTCCT
This sequence comes from Heliornis fulica, assembly GCA_013399135.1. Lineage (NCBI taxonomy): Eukaryota > Metazoa > Chordata > Aves > Gruiformes > Heliornithidae > Heliornis > Heliornis fulica. Next base: position 275,803 of record VXBZ01009180.1, read on the forward strand.
TCCAGAAGAAACGGAAAAGGGTCACCTTTGAGAGTCTGCATCCCTCAGCAAGCTCTGGGGGTGGGGGGTAAAAGAGAAAGCCCACACAGAAGGACAGCGGGCTCTCATGAAACGAGATGATCCCTTGAGGTCCCTTCCAACCCCATCAATGCTGTGAATCCATGGCCGCAGGCAGCGCTCTGGGTGTCCAGTCCTGCAGGAAAGGGGGGACCTCTCAAAGAGCGCGGGGAGGTTCTCGGAGCTCTTTTACTTTTATATGAATAAACAAAGATCGAAATGTGACCGGGGAGGCGAAGCTGCCCGTGTCCGTGTGTCCCAGGGCCGGAGGGTCGGTGCGCTCCCGTCTCCGCACACGGTGGAGCTGTTGCTCCGCGCCAGCGCCGGGGCCGCGGCGGGGGCTCCACCGGCAGCACCGCCCGCACCGGACCCCCACCCCGACCCGGGCCCGGCCAAGCAGGAGGTTACTTTTCTTTCAAAGACTTGGATTTTGGCTGAGGGGGAGGCCGAGAGGTCCAGGCAGCTATTCAGCAGGGCACCGGCTTAAAGCACGGGGGTCCCCAAACCCCCACCCAAATTNCTTTAATCAGGCAGAGTGGATGCTGGAGCACAGATCCCTACCCAGAACTTTGCTCCAGGTGTACCCGTGCAGGAGAAAGCACAGTTTGGAAAGGTCCATCTCCCCCCATCTCTGCCCCCAGCCAGGCCCGGGGCTCCCCTGAGGAGATCCCTGTCCTAGCACAGGACCCCTCTGCTCCTGCTGCCTGGCCCTGCCACCACCCGTCTGGCCCAGTCCTGGTGTGATGAGTAAGGAGGAGTAAGGAGGATATTTGTGTGGCTGATCCATGCTGTCACTGGTGTGTCATAAGAAGCGATGCTTGGTGCCAGCTCGGCAAGCCCTGCCTTACGCTGAGACGGCTCCGGAGTGTGACACTGTGTGGGGACAGCCAGACATAGCTCTGTCCATGTGTGTCTCCTTGTGGTCAACGTCACCATGTACATTTCTGGTCCTCACTTACACATTCCTGCTTTCCTGGAGTTGGGGTGGCCCCAACCCCGTTTCTCCCTGCAACACTCAGCAATTTTCCCTCTCAGCCGAGGAGACTCGTAGGTGCAGAGAGTGGGCTGAGGATCAACGGCTCCTTTAAATAGCCTGACCTAAAGCCTCTCTAAGCAGCTGGCTTTGTCAAGCAGTGATAAAACTGCCTGGCTGTAACCTTTTCTATCCAAAACTTTAATGTTAGTGTTGCTAGATAAACTCAGCTCTTCCTTTCCAAGCCACAAGAAGGCAATACTTGTCCCATGCCGAAGGCATCGCTGTCTGAGAGAAGGTCATTGCAGCCCCAGCACCATGGTCTAGGCGCCTGCACACCCTGGGCCAGTGCTGAGCACTGGAGTCTCCTGGACATTAATGGAGAGGCTGCCCTGGGAAACCAATGGGGTGTAAGATTGTCCTTAAGTGTTTTCCTGGCTTGAGGCTTGTAATTATTAATAATCATAGTTAATTTCTGCCTTACACAAGCCAGCCTGTAGATCACATCTTGTTTAAGCTATTTAAGATATACTTTTATTTACCGTAACAATCTGTGGGCCATTGTATTACTCCGAATGGGCTACGAATTGCCCATTACATGTTACTAATGTTGTATGGCAATGTTTGATGACAAAGAAGAAACAGAAATCTACTGGTCTTCAAAGGAAAACCTCAGATAACCCCATGTCAAATCCAAGTGTTTTCAGTCTGCCACCCAGGCTATGAATATTGCAGATATTACATATCTTAGTATGGTATTTGTTAAATATTTAAAAACACAGAAGAGATTTTAGCCTAAATGGCTGCTTCAAGTTGCAGCATTTGAGACTAGCAAATTTTTTGCTGAACCCACAGACAAACACAGGTTTGCTTTTCATACCAGGTCAGGCAACTGTTTCCTAAAGATCAAAAAGCAGGTTACCTATCTTGAGCTGTAGGGATGGATGAAGGAAGAGCTGGTGAATGGACAGAAAGGAGTCCTATTGGGCCAACAAAACCCAAGGACCTCCTTGAGTATTCTTAGGCACATTGTTAACTGAATTTTTACATTGTGCAGAAGGTGATTCTATGATGGTCTTTTTGAGGTATACTCAGAATTCACTGAGTTGATATAGAAAAATCTTCTTTTTCACTTATCCCATGGACCAAATTCATTGCCCTCCCCTCCTATGCCTCTTGCTATCTCTCTGCTCAATGCAGTCCTTGGAGAAATGTTGGAGGATGGTGCTAAGCCAAGACCAAGCCAATCACAGGTTCTCACAGAATCATACAATCCCTAACCCAAAGGTTGGAAGGATCTTTCAAGGTCACCTAGTTCACATCTCCTGCAGTAAGCATGGACATTTTCAACTAGATCAGGTTTCTTAGAGCCCTGTCCAACTTGGTCTTGAATGTTTCCAGGGATGGGGCATCTACCACCTCTCTAGGGAACCTGTGCCAGTGTATCACCACCTTCATCACAAAAAATTTCTTCCTTATATGTAGCCTGAATCTACCCTCCTTTAGTTTAAAGCCATTGTCCCTTGTTTCGTCACTGCAGGCCTTACTGAAATGTCTGTCCCATCAGTATTCAATGTGTTATATTTCACAATAGTTGAAGCCTCATCCTTTGATGGGTTATAGAGAGATCTCGCCTGCGGGACCTGCCGAGGCTGCGGCTGGCCAGTGGGGTGCATTCGCAGCCTGGTGTTGGGGTTTCAGGTGCGAGGGCTTCTGCCAACACCCAGGGGATTTTCACACATGCTTGGGAGCAGGCAGGAAAAATAAATTCTCTCTGGCAACTCCGTATGGTTTTGTCTTTCCCATCAGCTGCCTTCTGGGGAATAGGCTCCACACACACACAAACGCCCCCTGCCACTGCCTGTGGGCTGCTGGGAGGGCAAAGGCAACTTTGAGTCACCCCAAATCCCAGCACAGGGCCAAAATCCAGTTCAGGCCAATCCCCATTGGTGCTGCAGCCCCTCTGAGCAGTGAAGAAGGGGAGAAGCCCATCAGGCACAGTGACACCCCCATCTCACTGCCAGCCAGTTTAAGACTATTTTCTTCCTGCAGTCACCTTTGGGCTTGGCAGTAATCTCGAAGCATCTGCTCCAAATCATCCAGGATTACAGGAATTAAAAAAAAACCCAATTAGAGGCCCAGGGTCCTGCAAGCACAAATCCGTTTAACCCTAATCCAGGCTCCTGCCCCTTCCCAAAAGGCAAAGGGACAGTCCCCACTGGCTGGTTTTTGTGTGCTCCAGCACCATGTCCTCTCCTCAGCCTGAATTTACCCAATTCTGACCTAGAGGCAGTGCCAGGGGACATGCTTATGCTGCTGGAGAAATGGCATGGGTGGCCATGGGGTCTGAAATCAGCTGTACAGACAGAGGGGTTGGTGCCAACTTCTGCCCCCATGCACAATCATGGGGACCCAGAGGGCTATGGTTGAAAATGGGGGTGCAAATAAATCTGAATGGGTTATAGTGCCCATCAAGGTCTGTACAGCAGATACTGGTTATTCTACTCCCATTCTTTCCAGCCCTCTGTTCTATCAAGATCACCTTCAGGGGCTTCAGAAGCCTCTGCATCTGACATGGACTGAGGTGTCTACAGTCCCACGCTTACTTGCCCATCAGTTTGCTGGCAATTCAGTGTGGAAATGCTCCTCTGAAACACAGCACAGGGTATTTCTTTAGAGTGAGGGTAGAGACTGAAAATCCATTAGGACAATCCCTCCTTTCCTTTGAAATCACCCCTGCTTCCTTCAGTGCTATTACGCTCTTCCCCAGGTAGCTAAATCTTTCACCTGCAGCCCTAAACCCCATCAAATTTAAAAGCATTACCCGTGGAGTGCACCCAGTGTGAGTTACAACACGGTGGAGAATGCATCTTAATCAACACTGGATCCCTCCCATGTGTGGTGGCCTTTGTATTTGCTGGTCTATTTTGCATCAAGAAGACATTCATAATGAAAACAATCAGTGCTTTAATTGTTAATAACTGATTGGGGAAAATCTTGAGTTAACTTTCAAGAATTCATGGGGTTTCTATGATTCTAAGAGATATGTGGTTGTTATAGCAGGAGAGAAACAAAGCTGTGTTTGTTTTTCTTCTTACATGTGATGCAAATACAAGGTGATCATGGCAGAGCTTCTGGACAGGTGATGCTGCAAAAATTAACCCAGCTCAACCAGCTTGGATATAATAATTTGTGTGATCCAAGTGTCTATGAGCTAGAGAGGAGCTCACTGTGCTGAACCTGAGCACCACATTCAGGTATGCTGAGACACGGGATGGTGTTTCCACCATTACAAGGGAGGTTTGTGGGAAAGAAATCTTCTGGCTTGGAAAAGTTCCTGGGGAGGGGGAGACTGACTGTGATGTTCTTCTGCTCTCTCCTGGCATCTCCTTCTGTTGCTGTCAGGTGATGCTGACCTGTGGGCTCAGTATGGTAAGGGTAGGCAGGGGTGTGAAGAAGGTGTGTAGAGTTAGCAGAGTGGCAGCATCAGGTTTCTGACAGGTCTTTTTGTGAGCCTGGGGGTAAATTAGATAAACTCCAGAGAGATACAGAGAGGGGCTTTTGGTGGATGATGAGAGAAGAATGAGGAAGAGGAAGTTCTGGGCCCCTCACTTCAGGAAGGACATAGAACTCCTTGAGAGAGTCCAGCGCAGGGCCACCAAGATGATGGAGTGGAACATCTTCCTTATGAGGGCAGGCTGAAGGAGCTGGGTCTCTTTAGCTTGGAGAAGAGGAGACTGAGGGGTGACGTCATTAATGTCTATAAATATGTTAAGAGTGAGTTTCAGGAGGATGGATTCAGGCTTTTCTCGGTGTTGGCCAGTGATAGAACAAGGGGCAATGGGTCCAAGCTGGAGCAGAGGAAGTTCCATGTGACTATAAGGAGGAACTTTTTTCACTGTGAGGATGACAGAGCCCTAGAACAGGCTGCCCAGAGAGATTGTGGAGTCTCCTTCTCTGGAGACATTCAAGACCAATCTGGATGTGTTCCTATGTGATCTAATTGAGGTGACCCTGCTTGGGCAGGGGGGTTGGACTAGATGATCATGATCATGATAGCCCCCAGTTTACTGACTTGATGACTTTTACTAAGAGCTTGGTTAATCTGGTGTATCCCTGACCCAAAGGTCCACTTACTTTCCTGAAACCCAGAGGTATCATCTCCAGCAACTGGGAGAGCCCAGCTGGGTGTGGTCAGTTCTGACTCGTGTGAACAGCACCTACTAAAGAACGTCTTGGGAACAAACAATAATGGCATAAAATTAGAGCTCATTTTTCTAGGATGAGTTCATGAAATTTCTCTGAGGCAGAAACAAAAGACAGGAACGTGACAACACCTACAAGTGTGTACTTCTTCCATCATTCAAGAACATGTTGGCAGTTGAAAATGTTCCCAAACCTCTGCTTGACTTTGACATACACATCACTCAGACTGAGAAATCTGGGACAACATCTTTTCTTTTTGACACAACTTAAGGCCTAACCCATCACCACACAGCTTTTTTCTACCTCTGCCAGGAAATCTGTGGCCCTTTCACCTAGTTTCAAGGAAGCGAGATACTATCTGCATTTTCTTAATGCCTGGCATCACAGCATCTTCTGGAGCTATGATGCAGAATTGCAAGGGTAGAAAGAGATTTCTCTTAGGTTCTTTTAAGCATTGTTACAAAGTTTGTAATGTCCAATTAATTAAATCTCTAAAACCTGTAATTTCAATTTGTAGTGGGACCCGATCTACTGGCCACTGAGGTCTACAGGAACCTTTCTGCTAATCACAGAATGGTCTGCATTGGAAGGGACCCCAAGGATCATCTTAAGAGTGTTTGGATCTGGCATGAATTGACAGCAAGATGCAGTTCAGCTAACGCTGAAGGAAAGAACATATATTTATGCAAAAAAAAGAAAAATACCATTCTAGAAGTGAATGAAGCATTTCATTAATTACACGTACTTTGCAGTGCAACCACAGAGACTTTATGTTTTCTGATGCTTCCAGGAAATTCATGTCTTCCCTGAGTCTTGACCCCATGGGGGGGCATAAATACATGTAATAACTAGGAATGTGATGCCAGGATGAGCAGCTGGGCCAAGGCGCTAGGGGCTCACTGTTTCCTCACGGGTGTGTACTTGGAAGGTGAAACTTAGAAGCCTTTAATGGTTGAGTCAGTCTAGTAACACAAACAAAACTGAACAGCTCAAAAGTATATCTACATCCATATGTATGTACAGTGACATATAGAGGTGACATGTGAACAGCAAGTTCTAATGCCTGGAAGGCCCTGCGAGCCTCGGCAAGGTGACTTATTCCAGACAAAGCACTGGAAATCATTAAAATTAATAAAGATAACAAATGAAAATCTGCTGCAGCACTCTCAAAAACAGTGTTTTTTCTGTCACCCTGTCTTGCACAGTGCAGATGTGACCCCAGAGCCCCTCAATGCTTCTTGGCACAAATAGCTCCACTGACTTCAGCTGGACAGGGTCGGGGAGGCTGAGGACTGATGCTCATGAAGGAAATGGTTTTCAGGATCAGGGTAGCAAACGGTGACAGCTCAGTCCTGCTTCTGCAGTGTGGGAGAGAAAGGAAAAAAAAAAAGTGATTTTTTAATGAAATAGTTGAAGCTGTGGGGATTTACTGAACCAGTGTTACACTGTCCATGCAGCTTGCTCGGTTTGCTGTTGCTAGCAATTCAGATATTGTCCAAGCTGTCCTGCTCATCAGTGCATGAACTCTGAAAACACTTAGCCACTACCAGCTCTGTGCATTATTTCAGCTGGAAGAACCATGGTAGGTAAAGTAACGATGATGGATCTAAACGATAATAAAGTCTCCCTGTTGAAAATTTAAAGTGCTATACAACTATTTTTAGTGACCTCTCCAGCTGAGATAATGCAGAAAGCTAACTAGATGTGAACATCCATCTTAGGTGAATTGATTCTTACAGTTTGCAAACCAAGGTGAATTGTAGGAGGTTAATGTTCATGCTCCAATACAAGAGATATCAGCTATATAAAAAGATGTGTACTGTACATGTAAAGAAATAACCTATTAAATGTCTAATGTGGATGCAATAGTGGGTTTTTTCCTTTGAGCACGTTTATTCCCGTAATGGACATTTAGTTTAGACAGAACACTAAGAGCTCCATCCCTTGTATCCTCCTCCCTCTCCTCCATCATGTGTGTGTGTGATGTGTGTGTGTGAGAGAGAGGGAAGATTTTTGCCTCCGTTTCAGGAAAATGAAAGCTTTTTGGCTGGGGTGTTTCAATCCCACATTGAGACAAAATGTTTAGATTTTATTTTCAAAAATCAAAGACATTAAAAAAATGCTTTTAAATGGACTTTTTTTTCTGCCTTCAAGCATGTTCCAAACCTGAGTTCTTGGGTCAATATTCTCAAATTCAGGACTTTAAAATGAAGCAACCTTTTTTTTTTGTGTGTGTGTGTGTGTGTGTGGCTTCCTAAATAAAAGACCTGATCACTGGCAGCAATCTCTGTGCAAAGAGATGCAGAACTCTGGATGCCTTTGCAAAATGCACTACGCATTTCATGACTGTTACAGCAAATTCTTTACTTCTCAGACCTCATCTATCTCAGAAGGGCTCCATGTCCTGCAACCCAGCTTGCTCCCACTCCCATCTAAACCCTCAGATGGCAATTAGCAACATCAATAAGTAATAGAACAAATACTTGTCTCTAAAAAAACAAGCCACAGACAGAGCAGCTCATTCACTTTACTCTGAAGCTGCATTACAAGCCTTAATTTTTTATATTTCATCTGTTTAAAGCCCCAGTCGTACACTTAGTTTTGAGATGAAACACTTTGAATGTCAGTGGGTAATGAAGGATAGGTGAGAGGCGAGACCTAACGCTGCAGGGGCCCAGGGTGAAGAACCATATCCATCCTTCAGCCCAGATCTTTAGCAAAGAGCTTTTGGAACAGACCAATGAGTCTGTTGACCTCTCAGCTCCTGGAGACAGTGAATTTCCAGCAGAAGCACAGCTGAAAGAAAATGGCAGAGACCAGCTAAAATACAGTTTGGGGAATTATCATTAGCATTCCATTAATAAAATTAAATATTATCAGGAATAAAACAGCTTTAAAAAGTTGGAAGGGGTGATCAGATCCACCAAGGGACCATGAACTATGTGCTCACAAGTACCAGTATGACTCTGATAGTGCTTCAAGAGCCATTCCCTACAGAAGACATCCCACTGCTGAAGCCCTGAAGTACTTCTGACCCACAAGTGACCCACCAAACAAGTTTGCTGGGAAATACTCCAGCAATTTAAGTTTAACAACCAAATTGGTTAGCATTACTCAGCACTTGGGGACATCAAGGGATATAAAGGATCACAGATTGAGTGGGAACAATGCCCACAGAAAGTCAATTTCAGCCTCAGGAGTCTCACCTACCCCTGCAGTCAATAGGCAGAAACAAGCTTTTGCAGATGGTGAACTTGATTAAAGAGCTGATCTTGGAGATGTTCTTGCTGCTAAAGAAGGAGGAGGAGGGTGGGACCATCTCTCTGGGCAACAGAGCCAGATTGACAGTGCTGGATTACTGTGCTACTGTAACTAGAGTGGGATTAGGTGCTCCAAATCACCTATGTGAGAATTTCTCTCTTCCACTAACTATGCTGGTAGCTTTGGTCATCCATCCCCACTGTGGCACCAGGGATCAGCTGCCAACCTGCACAGGAGAAAACACATGAGAAAGTAATTGCAAATGAAGGTAATCTTGAAGAACAACCCACGGAGCCTTCAAATTGACTTGGAAAACAACCCAGCCTGAAGAACGGTTTCCAATATAAATGTCCTGATAGAGATGTTTAAGAGGTGGCTTTTTTCCCCAGCTTATAGACACAGCAATTTAGTCCCTGAAGAACAGTTGCACATCCTTGTGTTTCTTTGATGTGCCTGAAAAACACTGGACCTGTGCATCCCTATGCGTGGCTGGCTTAAACTGTACATTTAATGGCAAATTATCCTACAATATGTTGTTCCAGAAGAAGACCTGTCATTGTGTCCTTGGGTGCCTAGGTATTACAACTGTGTGGTGTGAAAGCATTTTAAGAATTGCTTCTGAAGAACCACACACATTTCAGCAGGAGAAATCCGGAGGAATGGGCTTTCTTTGTTCAGGATGGAGTCACTAATGGTCATTGACAGAAAATGTGATGCCACAAAAGTCTTCCAGCTGAAAAAAAATCATGTCCTGCCCTCCTGTTGTAGAGTTCTCCAATGAAATCAGTGGGTCTTGAAAAAGAGAAGGTAGCACTAAAATAAAACTCCCCACTTCCCCTAGTGAAGCCCCAACTAGTGTGTTACTCAGGTTACTATGGAGTTATTGAATAAAGGCTGTGAAGCTTGTTCGGCTGATCAATACCTGTGTGTGTGGATGCAGATGCAGATCTCCACAGGGGCTGTGTATCTCCTGGAGGTTCCCTCTGAAACCTGCATTCAGCTTCTGTGGAGTTTCCTGAGGGATTGAGCTTCTGACACTAGTTCACGAGGTGTGGGTGCTCAGGACAAATGGGCTCACCCTCTCTGCTCCGAGTGCCAGGTTATGATAACCTCTGGTTTTATATCTTTGATTTTATTATCACTAACTAAAAACAACATCATAAAAAGTACCAGGAGGAGCAGCTTTAAATGGAAATAAAGAGATATGTCTAAATCCCTTAGGCTATTTGGGATGTCTCAAGTGATTTACTCTGGCTGTATCTGTACATTAAAACTTACGAGGGCACTGAGATTCATCACTTATCCAATTAAAACGTTAGAAGAGTCCCTGGCACAGGGTTGACTCAGACCAGGCAAAGCTGTCCCACATGGTCCTTGAGGAAGAGCCCTATAGCTCACACAGGCTGAAGATACTTTCCCATCTGAAGAATGGACACAGCCACCCTATTTGGAGGGTGAGAAGGCTGGAAAGCATGGAGCAGGGCATCCCACCGGCGGGCAGCAGTGCCAGGACATGCCATTTATTAGAAAAGATATGGCAAAGTGGCTGCCTGGTCCATGGCAGGTCTCTACTGTGACAACAAAGTGCTAAAACCATGTCAGATGTTTTTCAGGCAGGAGTCTGTGCTAGGGTGAAGGCATGTCTGGGGAGAGAGACCACCCCATGAGCCTGGTCTTCGTGTGGACGCCCTCCTCACAAAGCTGTTATGTTTGTCTGAGGATGAACACTTCATTCATCTTGGGATAAGTGTGGTGGGGAGAGAGTCCTGGAGGTCTCACCAAGCCCATCCTCAGGCATCGTTGGACAGGAGGTAGTCTTCCCCCATCAGTAAGTGAGGAGGGAGCAGGTCCCACCCCTCCCTTGGCATGTGCATGGCTCATGGTGAGGAAAGCCACAGAGCGGATTTAACTCAGTGCTATGGGGCAATCCCAGGATGCAAGAAAAAACAAAAAGAGGCTGCAAGGGGAGAGCACTGGGTGAGTGGCAACATTTATAGGCTTTCTGGGACAGAAAGTGGTGGCAAGGGCTGATATCTCAGGGCTGACTCCAGAGGGATGGAGTGGCACCATCTACTGCTCTGCTAAGCCTAAGTGTGGAGGGTTGTGGGTGCCATGGTGCTTCTCCCCCACCTCTGGGAAAAGCCAGAGGGGACAAATATGTAAACACATTTTTCTTTTATAAGGTTCAAAGTTGGAAACTTTCCTCCAAACTGTTTATTTCAGGGAAGGTGTGTGCCAGAGAGGAATATGTGGCAGACCAGAAAATAGCTGGGTTAAAATGGGCTCTCTAGGGAATTTCTGCCTTTGGGAGGGGCGAGGGGGAAGAATGGGGCTTAGACTGGATGTAACAAGTAATGAAGGGAGGGAAAACATTTCATGGCCCTTTTCTGGTGATCTTGCAGCTTGTCCTGAAACAGAAGGGAACAGAAATCTGAGGGCTTTATCCATCCCCCTGGTGCCAAGGATAAATGCCGTTAGAGTGTAAAGTGCTGTATCCTCGGGGGATCTAAGATGACATGTTTCTTCCCTTGATTTCCAGCTAGGTCTCACCCTCTGGGCCCACCCCCCTCAGGGGGAGGCACACCAAGGTCAGCCCAGGATTCAGACAACACTGTGGGTTCTGAGACTGTAGGCTGGCCTTGGGGAGGGGACGACAGGTTCAAGTTTGGCAGCTTCTGCACACCACAGTGCTCTTTCCCTTTGGTCTCCCACACCTTTATCCTCCCCTCCAACACATACATTTGGATTTTCTCCTGGGGAAAAAAATAACAAGAAAATAAAAATAAAATAAAATTTAAAAGCTCCAGTTCCTGGTGTTGCTGAGAAGCAGGTATACATGTTGTTGGGGAGTATTACACTCGCTCTCACGGTATTACCACTGCATCGGCCAGGGGTAACTGGATCTGTGACAGAGTCTGATCCTCCCAAGCCTTTAATAGGATGCATGAGAGGTCCAAAATACAGCTCACTCTCATGCTTCCCCCAGCTATGAGATGCACCATCCTCTTGTCACGCTTCCCAATGAAACCAGCCTCCTTCCTACCTCCCTGCTTCTGCCCGTCTCCCAGGCCAGCAAGGCAAAACAGGCCCTTTGTAAAGGCACCCCTCCAGCCAAGTGGGGGTGCAGGCACTGGTGAAAAATTCGATAGCTTTCCAGTCACCCACCCTTTTTCTGTTCTGTAGAGAAGAGGCAATGGTTAGGAAATGGGAAAAAAAGGTGGTGGCAGAACAATCATGGAACAGTAGCTTGGTGTTTCCCTTCCGTGATATTGGGCTGCAGGATGGGACTGAAGCAAGTGCTCTGTGAGGCTCCCGCAAACTAGAGCGCAAAGATGGGTGTGTGGGGAGCACCCACGTGTGCCAGGCAGCATCTGGGGCAGTGTTCCCATCCTGCAAAAGCTGGTGAGGCTTTTTCAAGGCTCTTGCATCCCCCAGCCCTCCCACCACACCAATTTCCACTGCAAACAGCAGCAACTCTCCACTGCAGTGCCGGGGCCGGGACAATGCGCCCCGGATAAGTGGGCCTTCTGTCCCCAGCTGCACCGGGTCCAGGCTCTCCCCAACCTGCAAGCCTTTTGCTTTGCTTTTGCTTTTTTTTTTTTTTTTCTCTTGTAAAATCAATTTACGACAGCTCACTCAATTTTCCCCCTTGCAAACTTATTAGCTATTCAGCCCCGGCGAGCACTCGTAAGCATCCTTTGTCCCAGGGAGGGCTGGAGACCCCTTCATTAGCAGTGATTACTCTGAGCAGTTTGACAGCCTCCCAGCCCGCTTACAAGACTTTCCCATTCAGTCCTGCCCGGGGCTGCCCCGNCCCTTCTCCCCTGATGATTATTATTATTATAATTTTTAAAACAGCCGAAGGCTCGGAGGGTGACGGCTTGGGCTGATCTTTGGAGGATAAAAATGCTGAAAATGCCAGGGGAAGGGCATTCCCTTTCAACGTGGGGACGGAAAGGGCAGAAGGAAGGAAGGAAAAAAAAAAAAAAAGAAGGAAGGAAGGGAAGGGAAGGCGGTTTTCCCGGTTTTGCTCCCTGGGTCTTACCGGTAAATCCAAAGGCGGCCGGCGCAGCCCCGCTCCGGCGGTGAAGAAGCGGGGCTGGAAGATGCTCAGCTCTCCTCATCCTCTCACACCAAGCAAGCCCCGGGAGCGGGGGGTGCGCTTCTCAGGGTAGCTCCCTGCTCGGCTCCCCTTCCCAGACGCTCTTTTGGCCCCTAATCCCTCGCTGCGGCTGCGGGGCATCCGCGGGAGGATCCCTCCATAGCCCACTCGGGAGACGCAGCATCGTTTATACCGCTTAAACCCTTTGTCGAAATACATAATATTCACGCCGCCGCCTTTTGTCCAAAAATTTAGGGTTTTTTTAAGTTAGAAAAAAAATCTGCGTTTTCAAAGACCGAGCGGGTCTATCCACATAATTCTCCATCTCTATATATGTATTTTTTCCGAAAGGTTTAGTTCCCCACAACAACCACTAGCTACCCTGACTGCAGACTCCGATGAAGAAAATGCAATCCGCTTCACCCATTCCCGGGGAAGGAAAGAAAAAACGCGGCGTGTTTCCGTTTGGATGGTAAAAAACTCTTCTGTTTCCCCCTACCCCCAAAAGAAAATCGAGGGTGTGAAATGCTGCCCACCAACGAACCCACCGACCCCGAAACCCTGGCAAAAGCCCACCCTCGCTGACTTGATTTGAGCAGCAAAGCTCCTCTTGCACGGTGGGGTTTAAGAGACAACAAACCTGGCGTAGGGTTGGGGTGTAAGGTGGGCTCCGGCCCCTCCCGCAGGTGGGTACCCCCAAAGGGAGTTGGAAACCCCCGCGCTGCCCCCGCTCCCCGCCACTGCCATGGGCTGCTCCGCACTGGCAAAATACAGTTTATCTGCTCTCTCCCGACACCCTGATCACATCCCGCCAGGGAAATAGTTGCTTGTAAATGGCCTTAAAAAAAAACAAAAAACAAAAAACCAAACAGTTAAGAAAAATCTGGTCCCTGTCCCTCCCTTGTACCGGGCTATAAGGAAAACCAACGCACACGCATTGGGGATGGAACCCACATTTAGACATCAGCGGTGTCAACGTCTTCCCAGCTTTAAACACAAACTTAGGTGGAAAAGCCACTGTCGAGACGGGAACGTGTCTCTCGATAAAAGGCAGCGCGATTTAATTAATCTTTCGCAGAGCTGAAACATCCCCTGTGTTCACCTCCCTCTCCCCACCCCCGCCTCGCTTGCCGCCCCCCTGAGCTGGGCATATCTCGCAGCCGCTGAGGGTTGGCTCTGCCCGGCTTCCCCCGACACAAGGCTTCGTCTGCTAAATAAAACGAGCCGAGCAATCAGCTTACCGGGGAGGCATCTCTCTGAGGACAGGGAAGTAAACGCGATGAGACCGAGCGGACAAAAAAAGCACAGCTCAGGCGATTTAAAGATCAATGTCAAATTGTATAATATAAAATCCTTCTGCTGGGGGAAAAAGCTTAGCGCGCTCCTTAGACCTGGCGTTTGGTCTCCTCCAGCAAAACCGCCTCAAAACAAAGCGAGGGAGGCGGATGGTGGGGACAGCCCCTGGCACACTGCACGGCACAGTATTTGGGGTTATTTCACCCCCGATACGGCCCTTCCCGGGCATGGAGAGCTGTTAATTCCCCGTCTTCTCCTTGCATATTTGCCCAGTGAGAGAGGAAGCTTGGCTTCCTTGGATGGGCTGCCCCAACCATTTCTCTGCTGGCTTTTTTTTTTCCCCATTTCCATTTCCTTTTTTTTTTTTTCCCCTCGTCCCTGCCCAAAATTTCGCCTCCGACAACCATAAATCCTCAGACCTTGGGAGAAAGGAAGCTGCGGCAATACCTCCTCCTTCCCCAGGCACCC
>VXBZ01009180.1:294442-429330 GCA_013399135.1 Heliornis fulica
GCCCCTTCGCGGGAGCGGGGTAAGCTCCAGCCGGCTCGGGGCTGGGAGAAATCCCTTTCCGAGCTGTGAGGGTACGGTTTTCTGGAGAGAAGGGGAGGGCGGATCAAGAAGGCAGTCTTTATTCTACATATAGCTAGCTGCTCACTGGCAATTTCTTCCCAGGAACATTAGGGACCATGTTCCGAAAGGTAACATATATTTTAAATTAAGCACAATATGCTCTCTCCTCTGCCCTTTGCAATATCCTTTTTTTTTCTTTCTTTTTTTTTTCTAGAGCTCTTGTCAAAGAAATGCTTTCCTAATTTGATATCTTTATGTTGTCTCTTTCCCCTCTTTTCTTCCCATTTTTTTTTGCTTTTTCTGTCGTTGTTGTTGTTTGACTGTCTTCCCCCCCTTCCCCCTTTTTTTTTTTTAAAAAAACTCCTTTGCTAGGTGCCCATAGACCGAAATTAAAGAGATTTACATTTTCTCCAATCATTTCTCCGCAGAAATGGAGCTGGACTGGGGCTCGCCGTCTTTTCTTTAGTATCAAGTACAATTTGTCTTTTGCTTGTGAAGATTTGGTAAATCAGAAGGCAGATAGATAGCGCAGATGGTCGGAGGTGTCGGGTCAGATTATGGTACGCCTCACTACAGTGCTAAGCTCATTCTGACGGAAAACCCTGATATTATTTTCACAGATCTACACAGTTCACTTGAAAAAAACCCTTGGAGCCATTTACATCATTTATGTGAGGCTCACAGCTAGCGGGATGGAAAAGCTTTCAATACTGCTCATTTTCATAAAACCCGACAGAGCTGGGAAGACATAAAAGCACAGACAAAACTCACGAGTTCAGAGACACTCCACAGAACTTAAAAAATAAAAGGGCAGACTCTTCGGCTTCACTTTACAGACCCAGGTTTGATTTGCCGATCCGCTTAGGGGGAAAAAGGGGAAGATAGTAAAAAAAAAAAAAAATCAGAGAAGAGGAAAATATCATCTACAGATATTGCTGAGGGAAGAGTGCCTTTCCACGTCACCCCTGTCCTCTCCACATGGGAAAACCACTAATTTCAGCAGCCTGGTGAAAGATCCTAAATAACCACGTCGGACAGGGATTAAAAAAAACCCTCAACAAATCAACAAACCCAAACAAACCCTAACCCCCTCGGTATGAGCATCGGGCTTCCCTAGAGAGCGGGTGAGAAGGCTGCGACCTCCGCGGGCAGGGGAGCTGCTGCCCCGCCACCCCGCAGCCTGCCCCGCAGGAGCTCACCCCAGCAGCCCCCCGAAACATCCCGGGACAGGGGCTGGTGGAGATAAACCTCTGCTTTGAAAGACGTGGAAGTGTGGAAAGCCTGTGTGAATGGGTAGCTAATTTAGAACAGCCGGATGATGATGACGGTGATGGCTGATATTACTGTAAGGTCTTTCTTTTTCTTTTTAATTTTTGTTTTTAAAGCATGCGCATGATCTGGCGAGGGAGTTACTGGGATGCAGCCTAATGACCATGAACAGGCTAGACAGGCTCCGTAATGAGAGCCAGGACTGTAGGCTAAAGAAATGAATCCTCATTAAGGGCAGCGTGAGCGGCTCGCAGGGGCGAGAGGCTGTCCCCCAGGTCCCCAGCCTTTGTTCCCCAGAAACCGGCCCGGATGGGGAGCCCTGCTGGGAAATGAGAGGAAGAGAAAGAAAAGACAACACCGAAATGGACCCGTGAACTCTGTGTTAACCATTTAAAGGGTGACCCGAGCGGGGGAAATCAGCCCATACCCAGCAGCTCTGCGTCCTCCCCAGCTGTGAACGCTGGCGTCTGTGTTTGGGAAGTGACACAGGGCGAACCGGCTTGTCCCTGGCTGGGGAAAGACCCAGGAGCTCCTTGCTCTGTGCCACCAGCGCCGAGAAAGCGAGATCAGCTCCAAGGGCCCACTCCGTCGTACTCCCATCCCCTTGGGCATTTTTTTTTCGTGGCCAGGACCCCGGCAGGTTTCCCCCCGCTTTGTCGCTCCGGAGGAAGCTTTACTGCCGGGTCGGGCCGGGCTTTGCCTCCGCAGCGCAACTGGGGACGCCAGGAACGACCCCCACCCCATTGGGACCCGGTGCCGTGTCCAGGAGAGTCTCCCCGGGAAAGCGCAGGGTCCTGCGGTGCCCAGGCTCCTGGCTCAAGCCCCCGTCTCTCATTAGAGCTGCCGGCGAGCCTGGGTGTGCACTCGGGCGTGTCCGCTTCGTTTCTGCTTTTTTCCTCTTTTTCTTCTTTTCTTCCCCTATAATAGGGACACTACTCGTGACATCTACTTTAATTTAGGTCACGGATCTGACCCTTGCTGCAGGTAATGTGAAGAATTATCCTTCCAGAGGCGAACCTACTGGAGAACGAGGAATAAAACTACACATTAAAAAAAAAATACTGCCAGCAATCCGTGTCAGCCTGAATGCCTGCGTAGACACGGTGTGCTCTCTGGCATTCCCTGCCCCAGGGCCTTAAAACATAAATGTGCTGAGCAACATACCTATACATCCTCATATTAGCACTCATCAGGTATCCCGGGTCCCAGAATCGCAGTCCCTGGGGATTATTTTTCTGGACGAAGTTTCCGAACGCTGCAGAGTTGCCACTACATTTTTGTAAACCTTTGATTGGCATTAAAAAATACCCCCGGGAACGAGAAGCACCACTTTAAGGGTCTCGGTAGTATTGCCGGAGATGTGGGGGTTCATTAAGCGATGCTGATCGAGTCTGCAGCGTTGTCTGAGAGAACCGGAGTACAGACAGTCCCTGGGGCCGGTACCTGGAAAATCAGGCGGGACTTTTTAACCTTGGATCGGTATGGGCAGGACCCGGCCTGGTGCCGGGCAGCTCATCGGGTCGGGCAGGGCTGGAGCGGGGTCCCGGGAGCCCTCACCCCCGCTGGCTTTCAGCCCGCTGCCCCGGAGGAGGCAGAAGGGATGCTCAGCCCGGGCAGGGTGCTCGCTGTCGTTTATAGAAAAGGTTACTGAAAATGTCAGCCCCTCCGGCGACCGGGTCCCGGGTTTTCGGGAGCCTTTTCCACCGAGCCACCCGGGAGCTTTGGTGGAGGGAGGACCTCAAGCTCAGCATGATGTGGTGGGGAATGCTTGGTAGGGAAAAGACCTGTGTTTCGATGGGTTTTGTGTGTTTGCCTTTTTTATTTTTAAGACTGAAGAATTGTTGAAAGAGCAGCTATCGATTGCTCCATTTCGTCCTAAAAGGAGTTATGTTTAAAGCTGTAGTTCGCTTAATATTAGGGGAGCGTGCAGTTGGATCCTCACTTTAATTACTGACCGCTGAGAGCAGTGAAGAGACCCTGAAATACTGTCGGGCCGATGGATATGTTCACCCATTGTCCACTCTCAGACCATGTATTCATTGTATTCTTTGTCTTTTAAACTATTATTTCGGTTACCTGTAATACAAAGTATCGTGGTTGGTATATTTGACATTAGAATAAAGAAGCATTGAAAACTTGAAACAACAACCCTGAAAAAAAATCAACTCTGGAATTATTTTGAGACTGGTAAGGAAAGATCTTCCTTGTACAGGGCCTTGGTCAAGGCCAGGGCTGCAGTCAGCCACCCTAGATTTATCTTCAGTTTTCTTTATGGTGTAGCTATGGGTCTAGTTTCAAAGTTTCTGATCTGTCGGGATTTATGTGGCTGCTGCCTTTACCTACACGTAAAAACACACAGCAGCAAACCTCTTTTTTAACTAAAGTCTGTTCACACAAAATTTTAAGTCTGCTAAAATCTCCAGTTTCCATCAGACTTTTCTCCAATAATTCCAACAAAAGAAAAAAAATCCAATCAAACCAAAAGCCAGAGTAATTCAAATAAATCTGGAAGATTGTTAGCGTTCAGGTGGTTGTGATGTTTGGATCTTTCTTTCTTTTTTTTTTTTCTTTTGTGTGTGTGTGTGTGTGTGTGTGTGTGTGTTTGTTGCTTTGGTTTTCTTTTGTTGTTCCAAAAGTGCTTTATAACTTTTTTCTCCTTCCCCATGGGAAGTGGTCCTTTGGAAAGAAAACGCAATTTCATGGCTCCCATGGGAGGCTGGGAACTGAGAGCAGGAGTCGTATGGAAAACTATTTAGTGTCTGTGGAAACGCCAAAAACAACCGTCCTTCAAATATTGTATTTTCTAGAATGATGGGGATGAAGGTTATCACGAAAACACTTCTTTAGCGAAAAGCAAGAATGGGGACAATTTGCGTGTTTGGAGGGTGAAGAACCGGGATTAAATATCCTGAGATAGTGTAGTGTCTTAATGCTTCTGGGGCTGTATGTATGGGGCTGAGTCCGGGAGAAACACCCCGTCACGGCAGGTTTGACCACTGGAGATGAGCCAGACTTCATCCCTTACCGGAGGTAGCTCGATGCAGATGAAGGATGCTCGGGAGTTGGGGTCCCTTTTTCTTGTGAGGCAGCTTTGGGTGCAGCAGTATGCCTAAGCCAGTCCAACTCCTTGGCATCACCCCAGCCTTGCCTTACCTTAAGAAATTGCCATGCCTTTTTGTTTGTTTGTTTGTGGGGTTTTTTTGTTTGTTTTGTTTTGTTTTTGTTTGTTTTGTGACTGAAAAATGCCATCTTAGGAGGTCCTTGAACCTTGCCGAGTTTTAATGGCCAGTACTTCAGCCCCTCCGCATTACCTGCTCAGCGGCTTTCCGAGTTAGTTACTCAGGTTGAGAAGAAAGACTTAGGACACCTGTCACTGTCACCGGCACACCCTCCCCACCCACACCACCAAGAGTGTTTGTACGACCTCCCGGACCTCCCTAAGCTGGTCCATAGGGACAGCACAGGGTGCCCTGTCCTCTCCAAGGGCAAGATCCTGGATTTCTCTGCCCTCTCCATCAGCCGGTGAACTGAGCATTGAGGGGAGCCCACGGAAAAAGCGGAGCCCACCGGGAGGCAGTATCGGGCTCTCCGGTAGTGGAGTCACGGGCCCCGGGGAGATTTGCTTGCGGAGTGCGGGGAGCCGGTTGGGAGCCCTTTCTGAGCCCTGAGTGCACCATATTTCTTTTCAGAGGAACGCAACCCATTCATCAGCGACTAGAGATGATCCTGTGAAAGAGTCCCTCCTGCTTGCCGGCTGGCAATGGAAGCAGTTGTTTGTGACTTTGGAGTTGTGGTTGCAGGCAGAACCAGCGGGACACCAGCCCCTCCTTTCTGCAGCTGCAGAAGCCTTTTTTTTTTCTGGTGGGTCCTGATCGATACCCTAGGGTCGGGTTTCCTTGTGCTAAATAGATAGGTTAAAGGAGCTCTCGGCCCCCAAAAAGCCCCAGTGGGGACCAACTCCTGGCAGTCCTTAGAGGGAATTAACGGGGAAGTCCCCGCTGCTTTATCCAAAGCCTGTTGAAATGACTGACAACCTTCCGTGTGAGCTCGGGTCCCTAGGTCTGTGGGAACCCCAGCCTCCCCTGACATTACTGCTTAAATTGGTGGGACTTGGGGAGATGTTAATGAGCATCACTGAAATGATCTGCTACTCTTCTATTAAATTTCTATTTCTAGAAGTTTGGGGGGATCTTTAAGAGAATTGTTTAAGGCAGGACAAAGCTTTGAAGAGATTCCTCCTTGGGTTTTATTTAACGATTGGGAAGAGAGGTTGCAAAGCAGTAATTCTGGAACATGTGGGGCATTTAGGAATGTAAGTGTCCTTGGGGAGCCAGGCAGGGAGAGAAGGTGGGTGATGGGAGCAGCATAGAGATGCTCTTGGAAAGGATGGAGTGCACAGAGCAGAGGTCACAGACATGTGGCTTCCAAAAGAACACGCCGTTTTCCACTTGTCTCTCTCTTTTCTTTCCACTCCTTCATCTCTGACCTGAAGCCAGGTAGGTCAGCTATTTCTCTTTGAACCTGCATTTCTTGTTGGCTGAATTGAAAGCAGCATCACATCTGACCGACAGACGTGCTGCGGTTGGCAGAGATAGTTTTCTGTTCATCTCTTCCATCCTGTTTCTATTTTCCTTGTCCTTCTTCCGCCAGCCACGCTGGTATCTTTTCTTCCCCTACACCTTGTGCTTACTTATTCATAGTCTTAAATCCACTCTCCGCCTCAGCAATCTCAGTAAGGAAGGTTTTTAATCTGTCAGAGGGCTGGGACTGCACCTTCAGATATGAGGTATGGAGGAAAGGCGGCTTTGGCTATCGCCACCCCCCCAACCCCCCAGCTGGGTCAGCAACACGCGTGGGACCCGGAGGGTGGATAAAGCAAATTATACGCTGCAGCGTCTTTATTTGGAGTTACATCCCAGGGTACGTGTGTGTCATGAGATGCGTGTGTTTCCATAAACCCCGTTTCAGCGGCACTGTCCCTTTCCCCGGCGGCCGCCTGGCTCCCGCCCGCCTGCGTTCTCTCCCCGGTAGATGGAGCATCCTCATCGCTTTTCACCCACCGCCGAGGCCGCTGGCTCTGCCCTCCGCCCCAAAGCCCTTGGAAACGTCGGTTCTTTCCTTCATAACTCTCACTGTTTAAGGCAAACGGGGCTCTTTGGGGCACACGCACCGCTGATATGACCCCGAGGCGGTGTCGGGCCCTGTCAGGCGCTGCTTGTTGACCTATAGTCAAAATGGCCTCAGCTCCTTCTCCCGGCAGGTGAAGCTGTTTCAGGTTTCCAGCTGAACGCCCGACCGCCGGCAGCTGCCACCCTCTCCCGCGCCCACCGCCGGCAAGGAGAGCGGCGAGACGCCGGCGGCGGGGAGGTGACACCTGCCGCCCTCTCCGCACCATTTAACCGGGGTGAGCTGCCCGGTCCGTCACGCAGGAGCTCGTTGCTGCAGCCCGACCTCGAGTTCTGCCAGCTCCCTGCCGTCTCTCCGCCCGCCCAGGGGCGCAGCGGGTGCCCCGCCACTTTCCCGCCTCACGGCGGCGGGAGCCACGGGCGGCTGTGAGAGAAAGCGACGAGGCGGTACTCGGTCCCCTCGGGGGTTGAAGCGTGCCCTTTGCCGGTGTAGGTTGGCGACTCTGGGCTGCCTCTGTTCCCCTCCGGGACAGCGGGTACGAAGTCGAGGGAGCGGGGACGATGGTTATGCTCCTGCCTCTCCGCCTGACGGTCCTGGTTGAAGTCCTGGACAGCTGTCATGGCTCTCCTCGCCCTTCACCTTCTGGTAGCGCCTCAGACGGCGCAGGGCCGCCCCGTTCTGGTCACTTTTCCAGTGCTCTTGGCCTCCTAAAAATGCAGAAGGGGCATCTGGCTGCCCCGGCCCGGTCTCCCCTCTTCGCCTGGAGAGACTGGCGCCCCTTGTGCCGCCATTTTGGGGTGCTTATCCGCAGCCCTGTGGTATCCCACAGGATGGGTTTTTTTTACCCCCTTTACCATTTTGACAAAAATCGGTTCAATTTTCAAATTCCGGGAATTTAGGAAATAATTTGCAGCAACATCTTTTTGTTTAGTATGCTCCTAAGTAAAATGTGGTGATCCAGTAGATATTTGGACTTGACAGGCATGTCAGTAGCTAGTCAGGAAGGCAAAGTACATAAATGCATGGTGGTAATGCACTATAAGTGGTAGAAACAGTGACCTCATAAATGAAGAGTTTGATTTGAAGGAATTAATTTACCTGATAGATAGGGATATTTTTCACCTGTTAATGAAGAACCTTGAAATGTCTGCTGTCAGATGGACATGAAGCTTCTGCTGTAACTCTGCTATGAGAATTGGCATTAGTGTTGACGTTATGATGTCTAGAGACTCCATCAGGCAGTTTGTTTGTGGCTTCTGCAGTTGCTGTGATTTTGTAATATATGAAACTTTATTGCTGCAACTGAATTTAATATAATAATGAGATTATTTCCATATGAGAATATCCTCTGAATTTGTCATCTGTTGTTGGCTAGAGGTTCTATGCTACTTTTCTCCAGTAGGACCAGGAATCAGTCTTTGCTAGTTTTATCCTGGAAATAATCCATTGTCCAAAATGTATATGTGTTAGGTTGCTGTTAATTACTGTTTTCATAATTTACAAACATCCTATAGATTACCAGTGCAATTTAATGTCTCATCCCTATCTACTCATGTAACCTCCTAATTCATAATATAGAGTAGCATTTGCTAGTTGCTGTTTATTTTAACAGTATCCAGAATACCAGATATTTTACATATGCAGATAATATCCAGATATTTACATATACCAGATATTGTACATATGCATACACTGTCATTTTCTGCAGCTTTACACTTTACAGAAAATTCTGTTGTAAAATTACAGAAAACATTT
Organism: Heliornis fulica; assembly: GCA_013399135.1. Taxonomy (NCBI): domain Eukaryota; kingdom Metazoa; phylum Chordata; class Aves; order Gruiformes; family Heliornithidae; genus Heliornis; species Heliornis fulica. The sequence continues at coordinate 302,654 of VXBZ01009180.1, forward strand.
GAACACTTTAGTTCTGTTTCTCTTCTACAAAATCATTCAAAGGGTAAAATTAATTGTAACTGTCTTAATGAGTAGAGGATAGAATAACATGTATCTTAATAATATGCAGCTCCTTTATTGTTGAACTTTTTGATTTATAGATAAACAAACAGAAATTATTCACTGTTTAAATAATGTTTGTGCTACTGCACCCCCCAATTAATTGGTGTAACTTCTGGGCACATTCCAATGTCTTCCTGATTTTATGGGAACTATTAGGGAATCAACTAACATTGGTAAAATCTTTCTAGAGATCATATTTTTAATATATGCGCCAACCTAATTATTTAGGAATTTCTTTCACATAATGAAAACTCAAAATTTTTCTGCACTATCCTGTGCATTGAGGTAGTATTTCTTATTATTTTCAGAAAATGGTCTGTTTGGTATTTTAAGTGCTTCCAGGCACCAGGAACTAGGGTTGCAAGCTTTTAAATACATTTGGTAAAACTGTTACCTTTTTTCTCTGAGTTTTTATCAGAGCCTATACTCATCTAGTCAGTTGATTTTGAACTTCTGATTCTCACTTAACTTTTACGTGAGTTCATTTCTGCCAGACTGATCATTTCAAAAGCTCCCCCCATCCCCTCCCATTTCCACAGTCTCAGTGCTGCAGTATGTATCCTTAATGCCACTTTAGTTAAATTCTGCAGTTGTTTTCTATTCCACTTTATCCTGGATTAGGATTTTATCACCAATTTGTTGTGGCTTTATTTTTTATATTGTATTAAGGAAAGGGGAAGCCATTGTGGAGCAGTTAAATACCAGATAACTTTGCTTAATTTTAAGTATAACTGAGCTAACTAGCTATATATTTAGTACATTCTTACAAAATAGTGATTGCATCCTTTTTAAAAGATTACATCTCCTAAACTGTCTAAAAATCTATAACTGAACTTCTGCACATAACATCAGTATGCCAGGAGAAGAATGGATTTGTACTAATGTGCTTTCTGTTGTGCTTTCCGTTGTGTGTGATTTTTGTCTAATTACACTTACACATAAAACTTCTGATTTAAATGTACTTTGCAGTTGCCACGGGAGGAGTGTACGTAACGGATAAGTAGCTTTTCCATTACCAGCATTGCAGTTGATAGGCTTAGTAAACCAGCTGGACCAGAGGCTGTACACATTTTGTACACAAGCATTTTTTTTCCTGCATTTCTCATACCTTCTGAAAACATTGAGCCTCTCAAAGATAGAACTGAAAAAAAAGCTTTACCTAAATAATACACCTCCTTTTTTCTAAATTCGATGTAGACTTTCAACGTGTCCGTTACCATCAGTGAGAAATTTGGTTCTAATAATGTGGTTTAGATAGTGATTCAAATGCAGTTAAAACTTTTCCCATCCGTTTGTCTAAAATGCATGGTATTGTCTTTCAATTTTGATTGTTTATTGAATCAATTAAGCTTTTGACTCTTAATCCTTGAATTGCATTTTTCTTTTGTAGTTTACACCATGAGTGACAGGCTTTTGACCAACTTAGACAAACTTCTGATTGAGTTTGGTAAGTCATTATATAATATATTTTAATATATAATAGTGCAATACATCTAGTGATGTTTTCTGCTTTAAATATTCAAAGAAATTAATATTAAGGTTTTGATGTTTGCTTACATATTTTGTTAGCTATGAGTTTATGGAGGGGGTACTATCAGCTATTTAGTATTAAAATTGCTATTTTGCTGTTTTTGTTAAAATCTTTGTTAATCTGTGTTTATGCAATTAATGCTGCACAACAGACATTTGTTTTGCAGCTCAACTCATATATATTATAAACACACATTTATGAAAAAATATGTTTATTTTTGTCTTAGTTTTCCAGCTAGAGCAGACTATTTATGCCAAGGAACATGCAAATCAACAGATAAATTGTGAGTAGCGTTAAATTATCATTAGATGTTGAACACACAGCTTTTGTTTCATTAGTTCTGGTACATGTTCTGTGTTTCAGGGGCGGAAGCAAGCCTAATAATGAAAGCTGTCCTGTGTCCTGCTCTCACCCTATCTCATCTTTTGCCATCAATACTTGCTCATTCTCCTTAGCAGACTTTGCTTTTGCTTGCGACTTTTAGCTAATGCTGTTCAGCTGTCTCATGGACAGCCAGTTTCATGCTGCGCCATTTCCTGCTCTTACTCTGTAGCTCCTCACAGTCACTGGCAGCTCTTTGATTCAGCTGTGTTTGCTCAATACATCTGCCACTTGCCTCCTTTTCTTTCTTCATGTTTTTTGTTCTTTCCAGATTTGGACCTCTGCCTCACTGCTTCTTCTCTCTTTCTGTTTTCTTATAATAATGAAAGTTCTCTCAGTTGCTACTACCTACTCAAGCCTGCTTCTTCTTTTTTGCAATCAAGCAGCTGGTATTTTTATTTGAAATTCAAAACAGTAAAACCAATTAGAAAGTCTAGCTCCCCATCAAGTTCTTTTCCTCCAGAAGTTACAGACAGCATAATATTATGGACTTAGGTCTGGATGGATTTTTGTTTTTTACCATGATACTATGTGGAATCACTCATGAGAATGGTTGTGGTAGGGAGACTATTCTTCAGAGAATCCGAGGACATCTGTAGTTATCATGGGTACTTCATAGGTAGATATTCAGGCACATAACCTTCAGGAAAAAGAACAAGAGAACTGGTCTAATTGTATTCCTCATGATGGCAACATTTCCAATAATCTTGACTGATATGTCCAAGCAAGTACTTATTCATTAAGGAGATTATTAAATTAAAGCACCTTAAACTTTAAAACATCTGTAACACTAAATCTGGTACACCTAGAAATCTGTTTTAACTCTTCACTCACATAACTGAACCTTAGAGTTGATTTTTCTCTTAATATTTCAGCAAGTTTCTGGTAAATGAGCATGCTTTTAGGGAAAATCCAAAGGCTGTGTAATAACATGGCACAACTATTTGAGTGTTCAGCTCAAAGATACCTAAATATGTGTGAACTCAAAACCTACACTCAGATTTTTCAAAAGTTTGGATTAAATCTTTCAAAAACTTACACGGGAATAGTTCTACCAATTTAATTTTGTCTCTGTGTATTACTTGGCAAAAGAATAGTTGTAGTATTTAGCCTCAGACTTTTAGCATCAGATTCATCAGTCTTTTGGCTAGAGTCCTTTTATAGCTAGTGAAGGGAAACAGGAACTTTTAGAGTGTTTTTGTCTTATCCTGAAGAAAAAAATTAAAGTAGGTTAAATAAAATAAGTGTTAAAAATGTGTTTGTCTCCTCTGAGTGTAGTTGTAGCCATGAGTGTCTAGATCTGAAGTAGGTGTCTGCTTTGTAAAGTTGGGTGAGATATATCTTATCCACAAGCCCTTGCAAAAGCAAAGGGTGAATAGAACAACTCACACTTGTCACAAAAATGCTCAAAAAACTAAATGAAATGTTAAGTCTATAGCTTTGTTTATGTAATAGATACTTTGTCGCTACACATATATAGTGGTAGATCTCAAAATGTCATCTGCAGGATACTTCCACATACTCTCATTATTTACAGAAGTGAAGCATCTGTCAGTTGTCCAATAGTTGTGCTTCATGCTAAGCAAATGCAAGTTACTGATTTAAGGTATTGAAGATATTCAGAATAACTCACTATATTAAGTACGTTGGGAATTTTTTGCTGACTGATATTTTCTCTCAGAAGTGTTGTGGTGGTTTTTTTTTTTGGTGTTTTGGTTTTTTTTTTTTTCCTGGTATAAATGCAGCTAATATTGAAAGTAAATATGTAGCAAGTACTGAAAAACCAGACCCAAACTTCAGGATGACCTGATGATCTAAAGCAGTAATTCAAACAACTCAAGACACATCTAACATAGCTAAGATGCCCTTTCTGGTTAAGTGGATGAGAAGGGCAGGATGTCTATGATTGACTTCTGTTTAGGGCCACCAACCTTGACATGCAGTGCCTCAGGGCACTAACAATGGCAGGGAAAGATTTGGAACTAATAATCTGAAACCTTGCATGAAAAAAAGAGAAATAAACAGACAAAAATATTGGCCACCTAGTCATGCTCATTGCATTGCAATGTAAGCATGTACAATAGCTCTCATGGCTTTTACATGTGAAGGAGAACACTGACCGAATTCAACAATATGGATTCTCACCTAACCACTCAGAAAATGTTGTCAGCTGTCTGCTGTCTGAAAAGGCAGAACTAAGAATTTGCTTTAAGAATCTCTGCAGTTATCACAGTCTTCGAGGATGTGTTGCTGTAATGCATTTTTTCATTAATTAACCTCTGTCTCTCATCTTAATTTATCATACATTTCACTTTGCTACATTGGGTGAATTCCCTTTTTATTTTACTTTATCTGTTTCTACTAGTAATTTGCTTATACGCTGTTAGTGACGTCTTTATTTTTCTCTTCTTGTAGTCAGCTTTCCCATTCAAAACACTTGTGTTTCTGGACTTCTGTAAAAGTAAACTAATGTTTCAAAGAGACCTTTATCTTAAGCAACTTCTGTACTTCAGTCTCCTCAGTTGCAAGTGTTACCCAGGGCAGAGTTGCTTACACCATGGTTTCCCAGTACAAGACTTTGAGTATCTGCAGACATAGTGAACTGTGAAAAAAAAACCCCGACAAAAAACCAAAAGGGTCAGCTTTAGCGGTTAAGGGTGCTTTGCTTTCTACCACTTGTAGTTGCTTTAGTTTTGTGTAGAGTGTTTTTGCACAAATTGTGCACAAACAGCACAAATTTCATTTCTTTCAAAGCCGATCTCACAATATTAGATGGTAATTAAGGTACTTGCCACACTGCTGAAACTCTGTTTTCGACTCACTTTATTGTTGCTTTGCTTAATTGCAGGCGGTCTACTAATCTGGCACTATTTAGATTAAATATTTTTGACAGAATTTTGAATCATTCTGAATGTAGACTTTTTATTTCATGGATATGTTGAAAATACATATGCTTACTTTTTAATTTTTATTTTTAATTCCAGTGTACACTGTAAAAATCAAGGAAAAAAATAATGAAATCGCTAGGTTGCAGGAAAATATCAATAACAGCAATGATGCAATTTCTGACTTGCACAAGCAAAATGAGCGTAGTAAGGAGAACTGTAATGCGTAAGTATAACATAGCCTGAACTTTGAGTTATGGATGGCATTAAGTCAGTATGGAAATAGAATAAAAATTTGTATGTGTGTGTGCAGAGAGGAGTGATGTTAAATAAAACTTCAGTATTCCCCTATTTTTATAAAGCTGTAAATCATCAGGTACAAAAATTTCAGTATTACCCATCCCCTGAAAAAATAAGTTATAGAGAAATGGACTACATTTAAATTTGCTTTAGTTTTTATTAGAATCATCACTTTTCAAAGATCACTGGTACTTTTTTTTTTTGTGGCATGCTGAAGTATTCAAGTAGCATGGTAATAGAAATGTTATCTTCCTGGATTTGGATGCATCTGAATTCTGTCAAATTTAACATTATTAAGAATACTGTTCAGAAAAAGTTAGTTAAAAAAAATATCTATCAGTGACAATAGGATTCCATTTTGTTCTTTAACTCTGAACTGGACTTCTTGAAAATGAAGCATCTTTCTTTTTCTATGTTGGAAACCTGTTTTGTGTTACTTTTTGTTCTATACATATTCTCTCTTAAGATGTGTAAAAATTGCTTCTACATGCAGATATGTGTACCTCCACTAGCAGATTTTGATAGAATTTTTACTGCAGACTGCAAAATTGTGCTATGCACACTGTTTTGATGATTGCAATGGGCTCTAGTTCACAGTTTTCTTTACAGCTTTTTTTTTTGTCAGATTATTAGTAAAAGTTTTAAAAGCAGATCACATTTGGATCTTATAAATTTTAAGTTTCTCAAACATCAGGTGTTTGCAAGAGTAGCTAAAAAGGCAATTCTGTATTTGACACTACAGATGGTATCATACAGATGATATAATCCCGTCTTTTCATTGCAGCTTTCATCTCTCCACAATCTGTCGAGTTCCTGGGCAGTGGAAGTGTTGATTTGTTAGCAAATTCTATCAGTGTTCTTTTCTTGCAATGCTATACCTAAAGATATATACTTGAATGATAACGCCTGTAACACATATTGGACTTTTTTTTAGGGTGTGAATGGAGATTGTGTGTGTTTCTAAGAATTAAAAGAGAAGCACAGGATCCTTCCTAGGTTCTTTTGAATTATCTGAAAACAGAAGAAAGAATGGAATCATTAGTGAAGTGGCTAGCTGTTTGAATCAGTTGCCACACTGTACTGATTTGTAGCTTTATCATAAAAAGACTTGGGCAAAGATTTGATCTTGACAAGCAAGTTCCAGTTTACATTAAGTTCTTGCCTCTATGCTGTATAAAATAAATGCATTTGTAAGCTGCTGAAACCATTCACACTACTTTCTAAAATAACTTCTGAGGTTGCAAGTCTTGCAATTCACAAACTGTTAAATGGTGCAGAGACATAAAAAATTACGGGTAGAACCAAGGATCTGATCTAAATTCTTATCATTGAATTCAGTGGGTTTTGGCTTAGGTCCTGCAAAGTATAATTAATGGCATTAGTGTAAAGGACTGAAAATGAGAAGTGACTCATTATTGAATACATGTATTCATAGAAGGACAATGCTTGCAGAAGAGTAGAGACTTTGTGTCTTAAATTATCAAAAATGTCATTTAACGATATACTAAAACCTGTGATAAACAAGCCCTAGCTATAAGATCAGACAACTGGAGCACTTATGAAGTAGAGTCATCTTAAACTTCTAAAATTTATTCTAGTTGGTATATACTCACCATGACTCTACTGTTGATTTTATAAATTCAAATATTGTTTTGGAGTCACAATCACCCTTGTTGTTAGCTAATTGCCCGTAATACAGCTCAATACAGCTCAAAAGAAACAACTTTTTGTCTATATTACTAGACATCATAAGCATATTGAAGCATGTTTAAGGCTGTGAGCAAATTGTGGGATTGTTATATTCAACAAGTTTACAAAAAATATGTTCTATGAGACAGGTGCATTGGCATGCTATTGTGTTTTCTAAATAATTCTGTATTGGTCTGTATAACAAAGAACTGAAGGCAGAAAATGACTAAAAATAAAAACATATTTTTGGACAAGTAATTTTTTTTTAGTACTTAGTTTATTGAATGATCCAAACTATAAATGTTGATCCCAGAACAATAAGAAGCGGTGAAATACTTCTGATAGAATCTATTCCAACCTTATTGTTTCACTATTTTCCTAATTTGGATTTAAGGGTGCTGAGTTTTCATGGAAGTTAAAAAAGCTAGATGAACTCAGAATGTTGCTAATTTGGAAAATAAATTATTATTATATCCCACTAGCTAAACTATAGGATAATTTTTTCTGATTAGTGTGGATAAAGATTTCTGTACCCCACCTGTATAATAGGAAGGTCAAGCAAATGTGATAGTGACCAGGAACCTCTGTGATACAGTGATGCATTTAACCAGCAGATGAGTTATTTGAATCCTGCATAATTTGTTCTGGTACAAATAACACTCTTGTACTGTGTGTTTTTGCATGTCTGCAATATAGATATAATGCACAACATAGTTTGTATTTTGATCAGTAAAAACTCTGGGACTTGTTCATTGCTTATTTTTTCTCTTTTCCCTCCAATGTAAGGCATGGAGTTTCCTGAGTAGAACACAGTGATTGTGTGCCAGTGCATTTTGTTTTCTGATTTTAAAAAATCTGATCCTTTAAAAATACAGTTTTCTGCTGTATTTGTAGCAGATATGATGAAGTTGCATTTTATAATTATATTTTTAATCCCCAGTGGTATCAAGCAATTTGTGCCAATAGCGCTACATTTTCTGAATGGATGCTGCAGTTTCTCATTCAGCTTTTTGTTGACTAACTTTACTGCTGTTATAAATGTTGATTATATGTTGTATTGTCTCACCACCTGGAGTATATTGTTTTTTTGTTCAAGGTTATTTGACTTCGGCAAATTAATTGTCAGGTCTTTGTTCTTTATCGATTTCCTCGATGGAAATTGCATTAAGTTAGCTGTTACTGAAGCCTCTATTATTCCATCTTTGGAGTGATTGTCCAAATGCACCTTCATGCTTTGTGTCATGGCGTGCTACACTCCTGTTTTGAACCATAGGGCATTCTTACCAAAATACCCTTTACTTACCCTACTCTTGAATACATAGGGTGAAATGTACTTCCTCGGTTGCTCTCACTTGGCCAGTATGTTGATGTAACTCTTTACTGATACAACTGTACCTCTGCTGTTTAAAATTCACTTGGTGTCTCCAGTCATTGTGGATTTTTTATTTCATCTATGTTAAGCTTTTCTAGAACCTATATATGTGTCCCTAAAGTAGGGGTTTGTGTGTACATTTCCTAGGACAGATAGTTTGACTCAAATTTAATTGTAGGTATTTGTGTTGCCTTAGGGTAGCTTGTATTCTGGACAAACCCTGAATGTATAGATCACTTTAAGCCCCGACTAGAGAGAGGGGAGGATATACTATTCTTTTCTATAGAAGGTTCCCTTGGAAGGATGATATGATTTTTTTTTTTTTTAATCAGATATAGAATCTCTGACAGACTCTAGCCAACCTGTTCTGATCGTTCAGCCTGAATCTGTGCTCCCAGCATCTCACAAAGTTGCCTGTCAACAGCCTGTCATTACAGAGATTGTCCTCTGAGTGAGTGGAGTGTCTGTCCATAGCATGTATGCCTATTTGGTTCAGTAGACTTAAGCAATTCCTGTTTTCCTTCACCTTACAGCACTTTGGAATGTGTTAAGTCTTATTTAAAGTATTACTGTTTGGAGGCTGCATGCATCAGAGATTTCTGAATTTGTTTCTCACTATCTCTAACTGAGCAAGATCCTGTCCATTTGTTCAGTTACAACTTTATCTATAAATGTCTTTTCTGATAGTTACCTCAGCTGGTAGGGCAGGAAACATCCAGGCCTGGGTGACTCATGCTCCTTACACCATCTTTCTTCAGGCAGGATGCTTTCTTTTTAAAGACCATTATAAACCTTTCCAATAGACCACGTCTGGATTTCACTCGGATTAGAAGGTTAATCTGTCTTCTTTCTAGAGTTTCCACATCCAAGGAAGAGGCATATCTAATATCTGGATATTGATAAAGTATTTTTTTACTAGTCCTAAGTCCTCCTTGTATTAAGTTGCTGTGGTTTCAGTACAGGCTAGAGTATCCTGCTGTATGAAAATCACTTTGGTGCGTGGTCTTCTGTTATAGGAGGCTCCTGAAACTATTTCAAGGCCATAGGAGAACCACATGAGAGGAGGTCCAGGCAAAGTGTTACAAAACGTTTGCTCATCAGTTTGCTCTAGAGGAATCTGGTTATGAGGAGGGTATGAGCCACTCGGCGCCTCCCATCTGAAGCCACGTTTCTGGAGGGGGTGAATTTAACAGTTTAGACAGAAATACACAGCCAGAAACCAGCAGCATGAAATAAAAAAATGTATGTGGATGATGACTTAGAGGTGGAAAAGGATGTTACTTGACAGCAGATGAATGTCAGATCTCATCTGCCATGAATTTCACTATTAGTTGGCCTGTTTTCCTGTAGGGGCAGAATTTGAGTTCTAATCTAGTCAGTAAGAGGTGGTATGTGTTGGACCCATGACTCCAAACTGTCAGATCGCTGCCCCCAATATCTGGGCTATTGTACTGAAATATAATATCCCTCTTTCCTGCCCCCCCCCCAGGCTGTTTTCTGAGCAGGAATTGCTTAGCAAGTGGAGGAAATTCTGAGTTTGTGATTGCTGCTTGCATTTAGGTATGAGATAGGTGCTGGTGATATCAGTGAGAATGAAGCTGTGTGCATCTCCAACAAAAAGACTGCACATATCTAAAGGATTTATTGATGGTGCTGTTCTGAGTACCTCATTTGTGGATTTAGGTGCCCAACCACTTAGCATTAGGCTCCAAATATTTGTGAGGCTCACTTTCTTTATCCCATAAAANTATATTATACATCATATATTACAGAACATATCATATATTAATTATATATATAATTGAATTTGCAGCTTTAAAATCTTAAGAAAATAAATGTGTGCATGTGAACACTTTCTGTACTAAAGCAATTTATGTTTGACCTTCAAAGCATAAAATAAATTAACTCTTATAGTATGCTAGCCAAAGTAACTTGATGTCTGTTTCTAAACGGCTTTTTATTTGGAAAGCCCACTTTCATGCCTTCTTTTTGTACTTTCTTCACAGCTGGAAGCCCACCTATGTAATTCTTAGCAAGCATGAAGAATATTTGAAAAATGAACTTGAAGCTTTACAAGAAGCTGCAGAAAATGAGAGGTAGCTGTGGTCATGTGAGATGAGGTTTCTAGCAGTAGTACTTATTAACCTGTCTAAACTGATCAGCAAAGAGTGAAATCTGTGTAAAAAATGGTAAACTGTTTCAGGTTAATAAAAGTGATCGAGTATCACTTTTAATTTTTAGTTTAATTAGTTTTTGTTTACATTATTATTATGAGGCCATATGTTATTTTGTAGTTGCCAACAGAATAGTATTAGATACGGCTTCTTCAAATGCAATTGTTTCCCAAATGCCTATCACATTTTTCAGAACATTGCTCAATTTCCTACAATTTCAAGAAAAGCCTTCTAAAATAAAGGTAATGAACGTTTCAGCTTCAGCAGAAATATGAAGTAACAGAATATAATTGCAATAGCATATTTAAGTTTTATATACAAATGAATTCTTTGCCATTATTGTGACACGTCTTCAGGTGGACGCTGTAATTTCAGATATCCAGATTTGAGAAGGCTATTTAAAAAATACTCAGGTTTTATGGTGGTTGTTTTTTTCAGAAACATAATTTAATTGAACCTAAACCTTAAAATTCTTATGTGAACTAAGTATGGTAAAAATTACAGGTGTTCAGATAATAATGTGCTTTTCTTTATTTGTGAATATGAATTGAATATGATTATTAGAAAATACAAAGTTTTTATTACACTTCTGTATGTTCTTAAAAATAACAACAAAACATACAATATTAGACCCTGAAAAATAGGGTGAGTGGCTCAGGAAAGCCTGGTCTAAAACCATATTAAGACCAGTTGCGGGTAACATTCTAGTCAGCGTTAACTGCAAATTCAGTTCTGTTCAGGAAGTTGCATTTCAGATGTTGCACCTTCATTAATTAGATTCTGCATTTTGAAGACATGATTAGTTGTGGAATGTAGCTACCTACACACAATGAAATAAAGAACAGTCCCTGAAGATTTTCACTGAAAAGTTCAAAATGTGGTGTGCCAAGTTAGCCCTCTGAGGTTCTAGTTAACTCTCAGATAAAATTGATCTTCATTTTAGAGAAGTTGCTCACCAACACTGATCTGCTTGTCAAGGGAAGAGGTTGGTTAGCCGTGTGGTGAAAAAATCATGGCAGACCCAGCTAGAGATCTAAATACCAATTTACTTTAGGTAATCTAAAATGTTGGATTTGAATCTTTAAGTGTTCTTTTGGCCAGTTGTCCAAAGTAGCAGAAATAGCTTGCCTGATAGCATTTAATTAACGCAGTTAGTAGCTCATCAGTCTTCTTCCTGTTCAGAGCTCTATATTTGGTGAAAATAAGGCTAAATTGGCTTTCTATGAGTATATGATTAAGCCATTTTGGCTTTCACTAATTTGAGCTGACAAGCCAAAGAAGCATTACTTTTAAATTGCTTCTTTAGATAACTATTTTCAATTACAACATGAAAGTGTTTGATCTGTTTTCTCAAGCTTAATTGTAAGACATGATGATAAATCATGTAATAAATTTAATTCATGTGTTTTCCAAAGGTGGTCTCACAAATATAGTCCTCTGAACCAGAGCATTTGTTGCTATATTCAAATCAGCAAGATGTGCATTCAGCAAATTCAAAATAGTTAAATTGTCAAGAAAGACATGCACATTTAGAACTCTGTGCTGAGTGTGCTTTTTAGCCTGGCATCTGGGGGCACTGACAACATACTGCTTTAGATGGGAATATGTTTTAAAAAGATGGGCAGATGAGTTTGCATTTAATTAGGCACTTATTACAGAGGTTTTAAACATTCTAGATTTTAAAGTTTATTTTATAATTGGTTTCAAGAACACTTAGTGCTGGAAGTTTGTCCTGAAGGTAAGTGATATAAAGAAGGAAAGAGGAAAAAGTAATTATGCACATTATGTTCAGGGGGTGTGTGGGTGCTGTCCTTTTCACATTGTCATTAGACTAAAACTTTTTCTAATGACTGATATGAACAGTGCTGAATTCTAAATAGCCTATGTTTTACTGCATGAGCTGGAGAATGTGAATTACTTAGGAAAAATATTTAAAAGCCACTATTTCTCAACTGCTATGATATATTATACTATACCAGACAAAAATATTAATCTGTGGATAATATTTTTTTAAAAATAATTAATATAAAGTCTGGGGATTATATTCAGAAGCTTGAAATGTACCTCCAGCAACAAATTATTTTACTTATTTATATTTTAAAAATTTATTTGTAATGCATTCTTAATTGTATATCAGCAAATTATTTTGTGGCTTAGTTATTGTTTGTAGCATCTATTAAATTGAATAGAACTGAATATTTTCCATCTTTCATACCTGGGAAATGTTGTAGAGTATATGCAAATATTCAGTAAATTAAGGAACTAAGATTTCCAAGACCACCTATGTAGCAAATAGACATACATCATTTTCTACATGAAGTTTGTGAAGTCTGAGTTCCTGGTTTCACTATGTTGATCTACAGCTTCTTTCCCAAAACAAGTGTATTGTACTTCAGCCAGTTTAAGGGACTAGACCCTGGAGTGCAGTTTTATTTGAAAAGTGTGATTTTTTTGTTTTGTTTTTTGTTTTTCTTTGTAAGATCATAAGCTTCTACTATTGTATCTGAAGAGAAATGTTTCTCTCTTCTGCTGCCCAGCCTAGCCAGTGGGCAGCCAGGAATGTCTGCCTTTTGATCAAACTGATTTAAATGATTATTAGCAGCTTGAGATAAAATATACTCTTTGAAGAGGAATAGCGTATGCTTTGCAAGCAGGGAGAGCTGTTTGCTATTGTAGACTTTATTCATGCTGCAGGTAAACAGGTGGGTCTCTGGCTTTAGTTGCTATTATGCATAATTTGTTTCATAAAGGATTTTATTGATAATCTAAAGCTACTAATAGATTAGTATTTTTAAATTAGACTATCAGAAATAATATAATTAGACTATAAATAATTAGAGATTTAAATCTCTATTGTTAACATAATTATTTTCCTATAGGATGACATTTTCTTCACCTTCTGTGATTTTATATTGGGATTTTCTAGTATCAAGCAAGTTTGTGTAATATTTCTTTCTCAATTAAGAGATTAGTCTGCATAAAGGATACATGGATGCCTGTAGCTGTGATATGTCTTTATACACATCTGCCATCTGCATAAAAGCTCACCATCAAACTCTAAGCATGCATTTTGCATATGCCTGAATTTGCCTTTCATTTTCAGGAATAAGGAGCATAGACTATCAACATTAAAAAAAAAAGACACCTTTTAATTTAAGTAGCTTTTAAATTTTTGCTTCCAAATGCAGAGAGAAATATAGTTGCTGGTGCTGGTTGTTATTATTCATAATTTAAAAAACTTAATAGTTAACTGTTATCTGCATGGGATATGCAGACTTCCTGAAGGTCTATACTTCGATTACCTGTGTGTGACACTAAGAGCCAGAACCAGTTTCCTGATGACATTGTTAATGAGCTTTCCCAAAAGATACTACTTCTGTACTGGAAATTACCTGTCATAAAAGTTCAGCATTATTGGTGTAATAAAAAACTCATCCCAATGGGATAGTTGAATATTTGATCTCTCATCACCAATCTATCCTGTAAATTCCTTGCCTGAGTGAGATGTGAAAAAAAGTCTTTTCCAATGCAGTCACTGATTTTACACCAGAGGATGGCTGTTCCATGCAACGCCACTTTTTCTTTTCAGATGTAATATTGATCAATTTTCAGCTTTATGTAATGAGTTACATCCTATTACTTATTATGGTATCTTTCTGTTTTATGGTGCAATTTCTTCAAAAGCCAATTTGGACTTTCAAAATGCTGGAAACAGTAATGGAATGCCATCTACTTTACTAATTTATAGCTATATTAGCATAACATAACGTTATTTTGGAGGGCAGTCCTACAAGAAACGGAGCATTTTGGCTCTTTGCCACTTAACTATTTAAGTGTTTGCTTAACCTTAAGCATGAATAGTCCTATTATTTTAGTGTGACTAATGTATATGTCTAAGGCATTCCTGAGTCAGAGAGATTACTCAGCATCTCCTTGGAGGCAGCTCTTAGTTCAGTGATGCATCAGGCTGCTTTAAATATGGGATGCTAGGCCAAATTCTCCTTTACTGTAGGTTTGATACAGCTCCACTGAAAACAACGAGCTGTGCCAATATACAAGAACAGACAATTTGGCCTGCAGTGAGTTTCATGATAGTTACACTAGAAAAAAAAAATTGACATTTGCCAGGGTGCCTTTGAACATGGTATGGTCTACATTCCTTCCAGAGCAATGAGGTTTAATATTTTTTTTACATGATGAGTGTATTCTTTGATACAAAGACCATAGTCTTCCTTGAAAGTAGTTGGAAGGTAAAAAATAGAACGAAATAGGGGTATATTAATCTTTTTTTTCTTTTTCCAGGACAGCAGAAATTCTAATTGTGCTGTTGTCATAAATGATTAGTTGGTTTGTTTGTTTGTTTGGTGTTTTTTCCTTATAAACAATGGCTTCATGTGGAAAAAAAATTTAAATGACATGTATTCTTACAGGAAAATGTATCAGGATTACATAAACCAGTACAAAGAGATTTTGAAGCAACACCGTGAAAAATATGCAGAAACTGCTCTTGCACAGGAGTATTACAAAAAAAAGAAAGAGCTGGAAGAAATCCAAACCAGGCTTTTGAAACAGTCTGAAAAATATAAATTGAAAGAAGATGATTCCTTGGATGATCTGGGTACTTCTATTATCAATGCTTTTACATTAGAGCCTCTTGGTACTGCACTGCACATTAGAAGTGCTATTTAATTTTCCACAGTTTCTGTCAGCTAAAAAAATAATACTAATGTTATATACTAATAATACTAGTATTCATTCATCCAACTTGTGATTGTAACAGGGAGAGGTTTGGCATTGTGCTTCTTGGGGTAAAAATGACCAAAAATGACTTCAGAACAAACATCTCAAAATTTTAAATTTATTTTTCTTATTTTTGGTGCTATTTTTAATGGCATTTTTATCTGTTATACTTTCATTTCTGTTACGTATGCCAAGTAAATATAAGTGCTTCAGATCTATTAATTTATCTTGTATTTGTAAAGGAAACTAGAGTTGCTAATTAATGAACCAAAATCTTATTTCTGCAGAGCCTCTTCCTTTTAAATCCATAAATGATTGGGCTTTACATATGTATCCTTGTTTGCTTATGCAGTTTATAGGCAAGGACATTTATATTAATCTTCCACAACTTTCTGCTAAAAAACACAGTAATTGTTTATGTGTTTATGTTTAGAAAGGCAGCATTGCCATTTCTCTGTGAGAAAAGTGAAGGTCAAATAATATTTGTTGGTTTAAATTTATGGAATCTTTTTGAGGAATCACAGAATTATAGAATTGTAGTGGTTGGAAGGGACCACGAGAGATCATTGAGTCCACCACCCCTGCCAAAGCAGGTTCCCTAGAGCAGGTTGAAAAGGTAAAGAAAATCATATTTCACAAGATGACATATCAGTAAAAATGCTTCATTAAAGGAGTAAAAACCTAAATGAAATTAGATTTTAAGAGTAGTCTAAGAAATGTAGTTTTGTTGGAGCTTTCTGTTCTGGCATTTGTGCTTATGGCACAGAGGGGTCGGGGTCAGGACCTCAGGACTGAAAAAAGTAATGTTGTAGTTTTATTCCGTAACATGAAAGTGCTTCTTCAAGGAAAAAAACACAAGAAATGTTAAAGCTTGCTGCAGTTGCAACACAAGAATCCATTGAACTACAAAAAGAAGCAGAGGAATTAGAAAAGAAAATAAATTATTTAAAAAAGGTAACTGTATTTTAATTTTAATTCTAATTCATATAACTACATTTTACATATGTAGTTAAATATACCACCTTTGTATTTTGGGAAACATAAAAGAAATAGTGTATTTCCAAGCAAGTGGTCCAACAGTATGATTCCAGTATTAGTAACTATGTTTCTCTGGAATCACATGTTTTCTTGGAGGAGTCCATGAATGTAAAGGCTCTTAAAGCCTGCTTTCTGTTGACCTCAGTTTACACCATATTTTCTGTCAAGGCACTGTGTCATGGTGACTTTTGTGCTTGCTCAAGAGTGCCAGAGAATACACTTCAAAATGTAGCAGGGCCATTCCTTAGTGAGCCCCAGGACAGGAGTATTCAGCCTTCACAACTCCTACTGGGTTTTAAGCTTTTGTTAATATGAATGTGTTTAAATATACTTTACAATAAGAACCAAGTAATATTTTTTCCCCAAATAACTGTGTGTGTAAATAATATTCAGAAGTAAAATTGACTGATTTTAGGCAGGAGATCAGTACACTTCCACTGACTAGAAGAAGCATTGATTCTAAAAGGATAGTCTTAAAAAAACCCCACTTGGTCACCATGGCACTTTGACTCCCTCCTCTGCTGGGAGGTAAAAGGTCTCCCCTGAGTCTGAATAGCACAGAGATCAATCCTGTAAAGAGTCTGGTAAGTTTTTATTGCAGCTGGACACTTTTACCTCTCTGGACCAGATGATCAAGGACTCTACTGTGCCAGCTGTGTCCACTTCAGCCAGCTTTATGGTGATAAAAGTTGGTGTTTTCCATTTATATTTTGTGAAATTGTTTGACACTCATAGATACAGACTCAAGTTCTTAATGTGACATGTGCTGTTTAAACAAGCAGTAAGAAGGGATGTGGTGAATTTATCTGTAATCATGAAGAAGACCATGTAAGGAGCTCCTTTTTTTAGACATACAGAGTCTGTGCTCAAAATCTTCTGTGTTTATTCCAGTTTGGTCCAACTAATAATTGCCTTTCTTTAACATTGTTCTCCTTATTTCTTCAGACTGTCTGTGTTACAAAAATCCCTTAGTACTGTGCACTGGTTCATCAGGATTAGAAAACATTTTCTGTAATGTTATGTGGCTATATTTTTTCAATTTTTTTTTATCTCTATGTTATTCTTTAAGACATTTGAAAACACTACAGAAGATGAAAATAATTCTGAAATTATTGAAGGAAAAAGTCAGAAAAGTCAAGAAAAGCCAAAGGAGCTTCAAGAAAGGTACACTTTAAAATTACTTCTTTCCCTTGCTTTTATCTGGAGTACTACCTCAGCATTTACACAAATATTGCCACAAACCACAAATTGTTGCTAAATAACAACTTTCAGGCTTTTCTAATGCTGGTAATGTAATGTAATTATATAATTTTGAAAAGTTATATATCTCTTGGGATTAAGATGGAGGCATGGTAGCAAATTTGATTCTCAGAAGCTAAGTGTACCCAGAAACATATTATTAAAAAGTATTTTGTAGAATCTTTGCCCCTCACTGCTCCTGCTGATAGATCCATGTGAAGAGTTTTACAAGTTTTAAATACAATTACAGTGACTGTGCAGTCAGAGATAAAATGAACTCACTCTACAAAATGTGTATTTTGGGAAAAGGAGTCAGGGTTCCACATGTCATTTGTCTTCAGCTCCAAACTGCCTAAGAAATTTAACTCTTAATTTAGTTCTTAAAAACAAGCATGAGTGAAAGTTTCATAGACAGGATTAATGGCTTAGTAAATTAGTCAGTGGTCATTTACAACTGGGACTCACTTTAATTTGAGCTCAATTACAATGACTGAAAATCACTGTCAGGACTATCTCACGCTTAACAGAAGTCCCTGTAAATGCTGAAACATCACCCTTAAAACTGATGCTTTTAGACCAAAATCCATTTTAAACCAAAAATATGTCCAAAAGATTTGTCCAAGTGATTTTACATTATGCTATGTTTTAAAAAGAAGCTTCTTAGGGCTTTTAATAGGGTTTTATTGAAGTATGCTTTTAGAATCTAATGTGTCATTTTATTCATCCCAAAGATCTTAGGTTTTTAATATCTTCTTACAGACCTATGGACTATTGATTATTTTCTTTGCTTTAAGCCCTTACACCTGTTTTACCTTCTTATACAAGCTTTTTTTTTTTTTTTTAATTGGCAAGACCTCACAAATGTAGGGAAGCAAGAAATCTACTTAGTTTAAAGAGTAGGTAAAAAATCCCCCAACCCCCCCGATGCATTCCATTTGTATTTTCAATTACAGCCTTGTACATTCAATCTGCAGAAAGCAAAATGCCAATTAAAGACCTATTATAAAAGACAGAGCTATGCTCTATGCATGCAGATGTAAGAAGCACTTAGACTCTTCATGTAAAGGAATTCTTAGGGTGCATTCCTAGACCTTCCACTTGTATATTTATCTAAGTGTCATGGAGTCTTCAGGTGTTTGTACCTTCATATGAGGCTGTATCTTGATCTCATACAAGTAGGGATTTTTGGTGATCTTAGTGAAGCAATAATTCCATGGGTTTCATTTCGGTTATAAGACATTGTCAACATTTTTATGCTATCCTAACACACAATGCCTTTTAGCCTCCATGTATGTATTTCCATGATGTAGCATATGATATCAAACCATAACATGATTATTAATTAAAATACTTTTCCTAGAGTAATTTAAAATTTATTTATGTCAAAGATATCCATAATATAAAAAGTGTAGAAAATGGCATAAAAATTGTTTTAAAGATGCCTATTTGGCATTAGTGTATTTAAAAAAGAAAAAAAAAGTCTTGACTAGACATATCAGATTAAGTTACTACTGATGTAAAAATAGATGTATTATGAATCTGTGATTATAAAAACTGTGAGAAAAACTCAAGAGAAAATGTGCTAAGATAGTCACATGAATCAGAACCCCTGCAGACTCAAGGCAACATACAAAAATGTAACAACAGAATGCGTGTACCAAAGGCTCTTGTGAGATCTTCTACAGTCACTACAAGGTTACTACTGAGCAAAGAGAGCTTTGTGAAGACAAAGGAGATGTTTTCACCTTCTGCCACAAAAGAACAAGAAAAAAAGAGTTGTACTGTGAATCTCCACAAACTGATGCAGATCAGCGTGAAACGAGTAGCAAGGGAAAGGGCTGCACAGAGCAGTGAAAGCACTGAGCAGAACAATGTACAAATTAATACCCATGAAATGCTTTAGAGAGCTACAAGACAAGAAGCCAACTTACAAGTTAATGAAGAGGTGCTGATATATATGTTCTCATTTTGGGCAGGAGGATGGCAGTGGCAGCTGTTCTTTTAAAAGGCTTGGAACATTTTACTTCCAGTCACTTATTGCTGGCCAGCTAGTCACTGATTAGACTGACTGCAAAACACATTATTACAGTTACTAAAGGTCCTGATTCCAAAAGGACTTGCTATCATGCATCTGGAGAGAATACTGAACATGGCTTTAGAGAGTCCTGGTCGATACCACAGCAGCAAGCATTCTTAATGTGTATAATCAAATATGCTTGATTCCTATAGTGAAGATAAAGTCATGTTTGGGTTTCATTATGCTTCAAAGAAGAAAATCTTGCTAAGGAAACAGGACTTCACTTTGACTTAAAAATAACTGTATTTTTCTTTGCACTTCAGGAAAAAAATGTTATCTATTTCGCAGTATGGATCAAGATAAAGATTTTTTTATCTACTCATCTACTAACAATGAAGTAGTGAAAGAAGACAAATGATCTTGCTTGTTGTTACTGCTATTTGGATTATTTTGAGCTCCAATATGCAGTTTGATTTTCCTTCCACTGGTTGTTAATTATGTCACGGAAGAAATGCATGGGGGTTTTTTCAATATTTTTTTGTAGAGGAAAAGGAGTAGATGTATTTCATATGCATAAAGTTTAACTGCACAGTCTTTTGGAAGGTTTAGTTACTTAAAAAGTACATATCTTAAGGGCTTCTGAGTCCTTTTGGTAACTCTGCCATCAATACATCCTCCTGAATAGATATGCATTGTACAAGAATGCTTTATTTCATGGAGGGTAACTTTTTAGAGTTGTCTGCTAGGCTCTACAGAATTACATGGACACTGACTCTAGGAACTTTTAAAAACACAAGTTGGCATCCTTAGTTCTGTTAAAAAATGGTTTACGGCAACCTAATCCATGACCTCAGCAGCAACAGCCTTATTCAATTAAGTTTGGAATGATGATTGTGGTAAAGTGGCCAAATAAGCCCATTTGAACAAAGTGATGCAGTTTTAGCCCGGGCTCTGGTTTTATTTCTTGTTGTTTTTGCATTCTCTGCATCTGGATATAAAGATAAACCAGCCATATACGCATCTTAGCTCCTGTAGTACTCATTCTCGATACAGAAAATATCTATAATTCCTGTAACTGAAAGAAATATAGAATTATTTTAAAATATTGGGTTTTAATTTTTGTATTATGTGATATATGGTTTATATAGTTTGCTAGGTCTTAGTCCAGCACAGCACTAGGTGTGTGAGTACTTTACAGGTGAAGACAACCCTTTTGATCAGAGTTACTTGACTGAGGTGCATTCATGGCTTTATGTGATCACAGTTGTGCATGTTTAATGTGTTATCCATCCATCCATCTATCTTAGCAAATGCTTCAAGATTAGTAATTTTTTAGCGGTGTTGCTAATTTTACTTCACACTATCTTATAAAGCACATCCAACATTTAATCTTATTTTTATTTATGGAGAATTTCAAGAAGAACAGAAAGGCTGAGAAAAAAAATGAAGAATTGAGTCAATAGCATTGTTTAGTCAGCTATAAACCAGATATTGTAGCTAGAAGCACAGAGGTGCTAAGTAGGAATGCCAGAAAGAAAATAAAACAGAACTCATTATTTAAAAAATGGTAAATGTTTCTGTGCCAAATGGCCACTTTACCCTGCATTGTTGTGCTAACCTTTGTCTTTCTACACTGTAAAAGGCTATTTACCCTACACAGATAATTACCCCACAAGTGAAAGCACTTGCTGCAGTTTTCTCTTTTGTTTGTGTGTGTAGTATGAGTATCCAGACAATCTCAGAGAGAAAAAGTGGTTTCAAGTGTGAAAATGTGATTTCAGAACTACAATAATGAAGTACTTTAATAAAAGTGTAAAACTTCTTTGATACTGACAAAATGTAACTCAGCAATGTTCTTATGATTGCCTTATTATTACTTTATGTTTTCTGCTTTCAGCAATATTCTGTCTGATATTAGTTAAAGAAAACTTCAATTTTTATCAACTGTTGGAGATGAGAGAGCTAGAACCTTCCTGACAGCATTCATCTCCCTGGAAAACCGCTTATTTGGAGCAGGTTTATCTTTTTATTTCCTTTCCTTTGCAATTGTAACACTTTGTTTTGCATTTTTTTCTTTTAGGATATTTGAAGAGAGCGAATGTCCATCTTTGCTAAGTGAGAAACATCAGCCGTACAAACCATTACATGTCCCATGCATTCCTCAGAAATTAGCCCAGTCTGTACAGAATGTTAGATTCTCGATACAACGAAGAGAAACAGGTGCAGTGTGAGGATTTGGGTTTATTTTTGTGTAAATGAATGAAAACCATGATAGCAAATCTAGTCAGCTGCTCCTCTTGTGATGGTTCAGGCCAGGCTTTCAATATAAGTGGGATACATACTTGTCTTTATGTTCTGAAAATTTCCTATGTCCAATTCCTCTCTTGTCTGTGCAATGAGTCAAGTAACACACCACATATACCTAATACATAGTGTCAGAAAAATCTGAAACTTAGATTTATTGCTGTTTGCATAAATAAATATTAACTGAATATTTTTAGCAGTAAATTGATCAATACTTCTGTATTTTGTGATAATTTTCTTTTAGCTTTCTATTAACAGGAAAAATTATAAACTTTTTTCCCCAAGTTCATGCTTTTGATACTTGATCATATTGACAATATTAAGTAGTATTTTTTGATTTAGGGAGAGAAGAAAAAGAAAAGCCGATGGAAGTTCCAGTGGCCACTAGCAGTTCCTCCAGCCTTGCAGAAAACTCATCACAGGTATGCAGGTCTTCAACTGGTAAAAACATGAGATTATATAATCTGTTTTATGTCATTGTTTAAATTTAAAATACTTCAAATACAACTAGTGCTATTGTATCTCACATAAAATGTGTCGACACTGGAACCAGGATCGTAATCTTAGTAATCTGCTATTACTTGGTAATTATAATAAAAGTAGTTCTTTGCTCCCATATCTAATTTAACTGAAAATATGTATGTTCTCACAAAGTGCAACTGATAGTCTACAGTTAACAGCTCAGTTCTGAAGTTTAATCAGAATCAAATATCTGGGCTGAGAGGAATAAAACCACAAGCAGCATTGCTTTGTACACTTAGGGAGTCCACAACTAGAATTTCCATCGCTCACCTCATAAACACATAATTCTGATGGCACTTTTTTTGAAAAGGTGAAGTGTATTACAGCTTAGCATCTAAAATATACAAACACAATAAAACAATCCAGAAACAAACTAGAGGAACAACTTTCACAGTTATTAAATACACTAATAAAATTTCATTACATGTGAGAACATTTATAGCACTAATTGTTTAAGTGTAAAAGGAGTATTTAGGTAAGGCCATAGGAGATAAAATATTTTGCATGTGTGTTCGTTGTGCAGGTTTCTCTACCAAAACCTTTATTTATAAGACATGAAGAAAACACTTATTTAGAACCAAATTTCTGTAACAAATATTGTCAAGTAAATAATTAACAAAAATAATTAATTAACAAAAATAATTAACAAAACTGGTTGTGATTTTCTTAAGAGTTTCAAGGGAACTGAAGTACAGAGTGAGTGAATCACAAAATGGTTTAGGACAGACCCTGTGGTAGAAGAATCATTCATAAGATAAGAAAACATGAAGGGCAATGGCTAATCTGAGTGGAACAAGACCAGAAGAAATTTCAAGCTATTCTGATTTCTTACTGGCTGAAGGAGTTGAACATGACAAGGATGATGGAAGGGCTGTTGCCAGGGTAATCCAGAGATGAGGATGGGAATCTGGGACCTAGTATTGCACTTAGAGAATAGTGGGAAGCAGTAAGTCAAGGTTAAGGGAACTTTAAGAAAGGGTGCTAACAACAAGGAAAAGAAGATGGAGTCTGAGGAAAAATAAAAAAGATTGGAAGAAAGGAGGTTGCTATGCTTCAGAAAAGGAGTGCTGTAAACAACAGGAGTTGAGTGGCAGATAGATCTTCATCAACAGCCCTTTTGTCCTCCATCCTAAACTGAATTAAATTTGATACTTTTTGTGAATTAAAAACAGACTAGAACTAGCAGCTCTCCAGGAAATAATGATGCTAAGGCACAGAGTCCTAGTGCCACTCTGAGCTTAAGGAACAAATGCATGCTAAGTTCATAGAAGAGTTAGGGCTTCTGATCTGACAAAATTCTGTGAGGTGGGAGTATTTCCATGTTTTGTGCAGTTTTTCAATCCAAACAGGACACACATCCACTGATGACATATTCACCTACTTTGACTTTCTGAAGTGGAAACAGGCCAGAGTGATGTTGTTGAAGTGACAGTTTTGTATGCTGCCTCATTTGATTTTTTTTTTTGTTATATTTTAGATGGTTATTGACACCGCAGGGACTAATAATCCACAAATTGCCCAAGTTCCATCAATAGCAAGCTTACAAAACCAAATGGAATTCAGGTAAGTTTTCTTTAATAAAGTAGTTTTCATTCTTGAGATTAAGGTTTATGGAAATCAATACTTACACAAACAATAATTTTTGTTTTCTAGACTGGTAATTCCTCCAAAGCATACAACTTCTAATCAACAGTTTGAGAGTGAAAATGCAGTAATAGGTAAAGTACCACTGTCATTTTTAAAATTTTTTTTTTCATAGGGTGTGTAGTTACTCTGTGCTGGATCACAAAATTATCATAGGTAAAGATTTAGGGGCCAAATTTTCATTCTGGTATTAAGTGGGCCACCATTTGTATGTGTTTTCCACCTTGATTTAATTAAAACTTTGAGTATAGCAGACAGGCAGAGTCCTAACTTAAATAGAGACTTGAACTGCTTAGTAATGTGGGATTCATTTAGCACTTACCATTGCTAATAACAGGAATTTTCCAGCATTTCTTGTAAATCCATGCTCTAGTCTCAAATTACTTTGTTAAAATGAAATCCTGTCTGAAAATGTGCCCAGAAGGCATGAGGAAATGCAAAGACAAGGGATATAATAAACTCAGTAATTTAGGAATCTTAAAGCATCAGTTTAAGATTAAAAATTAAAATTAACTTGGGGGATGCATACAGAATGTTTACAGAAAAAAAAAGTATAGTTACAAATACATCCAGTTACAAATACACTGAGGTTGTTTAAATATTTCTTTTTCTAATTATACTGCCAATTTAGAATGGCATATAAAATATTACTGTATTTTTCATTTATTTTTATTTTAAAAATAAATAGTATCCTAGGTATGTGCCCTGAAACACAGAATCTTAACCCACAGTGTCTTAAATGTTCTTTAACTTTGAGGAATTGTGGCCTGGAGGGTCAGTAGTGAGGTGGATTGAGAACTGGTTGAAAGGAAGAAGCCAGAGAGTTGTCAATAATGGGGCAGAGTCTTGCTGGAGGCCTGTAACTAGTGGAGTCCCTCAAGGATAGGTACTGGGACCAGTATTGTTCAGTGTCCTCAATGATGCCCTGGATGAGGGAATGGAGTGCACAGTCAGCAAGTTTGCTGATGACACAAAGCTGGGAGGGGTGGAGCCACCAAGATGATGGAGGGAGTGGGACACCTTCCTTATGAGGACAGGCTGAAGAAGCTGGGTCTCTTAAGCTTGGAGGAGACTGAGAGATGATCTCATTAATGTTTATAAATGTGTTGAGAGTGAGTGTCAGGAGGATGGATCCAGGCTCTTCTCAGTGATCGCCAGTGATAGGACAAGGGGCAATGGGTCTAAGCTGGAACATGGGCAGTTCCACGTGAATGTAAGGAAAACCCTTTTCACTGTGAGGGTGATGGAGCCCTGGGACAGGCTGCCCAGAGAGGTTGTGGAGTCTTCTTCTCTGGAGATATTCAAGACCAATCTGGACACGTTCCTCTGTGATTTAATCTAGGTGATCCTCCTCAAGCAGGGAGGTTGGACTAGATGATCTTTCAAGGTCCCTTCCAACTCCTAACGTTCCTTGATTCAGTGATTTAAGATGCACTTCATCGGTGTCATGTGGATATGCTTTTTGTATTGTTTCCACCTGATTTCTGTTGACTGGTATTAGCACTCTCAGAGGCCAATAGCTGGATTAGACAAACATAGTACTCTCAGGAAAAAATAGCTGGGTTTGAAGAGCATACTAAACCACATGTCCTCTTTAGGGATCTGCTTGGTAGAATAGTATGCTACAAAGTCCTGGAGGGAAGTGAGGGCTGAGAAAGCTGGTTCATGGTCTAGCCAGAAAGCAAAGACAGGGACTGTAAGAATGAAGAACCACTCACTGTAGGATAAGATCAGGTTGGGGATCATGTAAGGACCCTGAAAGTGTACAAATCCATGGGACCTGGTGAAATGCATCTATGGGTTCTGAAGGAACTGGTGGATGAAGTTACTAAGCCAGTACCCATCATATTTGAGAAGTTGTAGCAATCCAGTGAAGTTCCCACTGACTGGAAAATGGGAAACATAACCCTAATTTTTTAAAAGGGAAAGGAGGAAAACCTAGGCAACTACAGGCCAATAGGTCTCACCTCTGTGCCTGGCATGGAGTGGATTCTCCTGGAAACCATGTTCAGGAAGTAAGGAGGTGATTTGTCACAGCAAATATGGCTTCACTAAGGGCAAATCATGCCTAAAAGATTTGGTGGCCTTCTATGATGGGGTAACAATGTTGGTGGATAAGGGAAGAGCAACTGATGTCATCTACCTGGACTTTGTGGAATGCATTTGACACTGTCCTGCATGACATCCTTGCCTCTAAGTTGTAGAGATATAGATTTGCTGGATGGTCCACTTGCTGGGTAAGGAACTGTCTGGATGGTTACCCTCAAAGAGTTGTGGTCAATGGCTCAGAATCTAAGTGGAGACCAGTGATGTGTGGTGTTCCTCAGTTGGTATTGGGACTGGTGGTGTTTAACATCTTCGTCATTGACATGGGCAGTGGGATCAAGTGCGCCCTCAGCAGATTTGCTGAGGACACCAAATTTTGTGGTGCAGTTGACCTGTTGGAGGGAAGGAATGCCATCCAGATGGACCTTGACAGGCTTGACAGGTGGGCCTATGCAAACCTCATGAAGTACAACATGGCCAAGTGCAAAGTGCTGCACATGGGTGGGAGCAATTCCAAGCACAGCTACAGGTTGGGTGGTTTGAGAGCAGCCCTGAGAAGGAGGACTTGGCCATGTTGGTTGTTGATGAGAAGCTCAACATAACCCAGCAATGTGCCCTTGCAGACCAGAAAGCCACCTGTANCAGCAGAAGAAAGTGCAGAACATTTTCTAAGAGCACCTGAAGCACCTGAGTTTGTAGGAACACCTGACTCAAAGGGAAAGAAAACAAAATTCTCCAAAACACCTCAGTTTGACTTGTATGATTTCAGCTTTTATTCTGATTTTGAGCAAAGTTCTATTGATGTGTATGGTATAAGCATTCCCACTTATTTTTGAAAGGCCCAATAGGAGGGCTTCTCTAGAAAGTTCTACTGAAAGTATTATTTTTTTCTGAGTTATGCTAGGCAATAGGTTTTCTTCTTACAGCATTATTTCCATTTTAAACTGTTTTGAAAGAGGGGGACTCTACTTATAAACAAATGAGACACAGGGTCTTTGTAGCTCTTTTGCTAAAATTGTTATACCAATTTATATCTTTAAACATTTTTTTTTTGACAGAAGGGTAGGGGATCAGTAAGAACATAACCTCACTTTGCTTTAAAGAGTTGTGTCCCCTGTTCTGTGTTGCAAGAAGTAATTACTGATGGAAACTATGGGAATCTAAAAAAGTGACAGAAAAGTAAACGTAGAACAAAAATAAAATTAATGTCTTTTCTTCCTTTCTGCCTTTACAGCATTCACAATTTAGGTTGTGAAGAAGGAACATCAAAATCTCCCAGTTTCTTTTCTCTCATGAACTTCTCCCAGAAGTCACCTGGCTTTAATTTATTTGATTCTTCTGTGTTTGGGGAAGAAAATTCACCTGATGAGGTAAAAATGAATACACTAGAATATTAAATTTCCACAAAGCACAATATGCTAAGAAAACAGCATTGACAACAAATGAGACAACTGGATCAGGGTGTGGGATCCAGATCTTCCTGTTCCTTTATAGATTCTCTAACTACAGTACTCTAGAGTAATTTTTTTTCTCCTGGGCTAGTAGAAAGATAGTTGAGTATTCAGGATAGATGTCTGTCAGTATCACTCCCTGGCAGTGTAGATTCAAACCCTGTTATCCAAATGAGAGTTCTGAACCCAGGTATCTCCTGTTTTGGTAGGAGTGTCCAGTCTTGAGATTACCAGGTAAAAGCTGAAGGAGGGAAAATGCAGTTTTATTTTATGTTTGTCAAGATATATGCTGTTGGGATCTCCTAGCATCAGTTATGTGCAGGAGACAATAGACTGGTGGGCAGTTTGTGAATTTTTTTGCCATGAGGTAGGTATCAAAGTATGTAGTGCAGTTAGAACCCACCTTATCTGTACTTGCTGAGTGGCAGAAACCAAGATTTTATCAGCCACTAGCAGTCATGTGGGATTCTCTGAAGTTAGATGGGAATTTTGAAGGTCTTAATTTGGGTTTAAGTATTTATTATTTATCTAGCATCTCAAATCTAGCATCTAACTCTTCTCAAGAATGACAAATGGTTATTCTGAAGTTCCATGTGAATGTAAGGGAAAACTTTTTCACTGTGAGGGTGATGGTGCACTGGAACAGGATGCCCAGAGAGAGGTTGTGGAGTCTCCTTCTCTGGAGACATTCAAGACCAATCTGGATGTGTTGCTGTGGGATTTAATTGAGGTGATGCTACTCAGGCAGGGAGGTTGGACTAGATGATCTTTCAAGGTCCCTTTCAACTCCTGACAGTCTGTGATTCTGAGATTCTGTTTCTGGAAATTATCTGGTAGAAAATAATTATGTTGTTGCTTAGAGGTTTTCTAAATTGTCACAGAAAGAAATAATTTTGAATCTTTTCAGTTTAAAAAGCATCAGGAAGCCAGCTGAGATTTTGGTCTGTTCTCAGTCTGATGTTTTTATCCCTGAAGAAAGGAGGGAGTGTATTTGCAGATGTAAGCAAATATCCTGAAACTTATCTCGCCAAAGAGTTTACCATGCAACTTTAGGGACCAATATGTACATTTAAATGCAGATTTAGTGAAAGCTGCTGACATTCACTGGAATAGTGTCTTTCTCACCAGAAGCAAATAGACTAATTAAGGATCAGCATTAGAGCTTCTATCTTTATAATTTGTTAAATAAAATGACTGTTTACATTTCAGACAGATGAAAATTATTCCGTAGGAAACCTGACCATTCTGTCCCCACAAAAAGATATCGGTAAGAATGAAACTCAAATGTGCTTGTGTATAAGATGTCTTATGCTTATATGACTGAAAAGCTTGTGATCCTGCTTAACAGGGCACCTTTTGTTGTCCAAAAGGATGTTCAGTTCTGTATTGTAGTTCAGTGGTTTATTGTGTACATTTGTGCTGTGACTAGCTTAAATCATCCCTTGTGCATTTGACTTCAAATGCACAAGATTCCAAAATAGGGAGAAATGAGGAAAAAAGAAATAGGAATAATTTTAGGTGGGTTTGAAACAAACTGAAAGCAGCTGCAGGGGAGAAGAAAAATTTCAGTGTCAAAGCCTTTTCACTTTTAAAAAGATTAGTTCTTGTAACATAAAAAGCTATAGTACTTGTTAATGCTAATTTTTAACTAAAGGCTGCCAATTTTGTGTTGGAAAAAGTACATCTGTTTTTTTTTTTTTTTTCTTCCCTCAACTAAAATGAAAATAAAGTTTCCATTTTGTTAAGGATCCCTTCCCTACAGCATTTCCATGACACCACACAGCTTGGTGTTGCTGGCAAACTTCCTGAGGGTGCACTTGACCCACTGTCCATCTCGCTGACCAAGACATTAGACAGCACAGTTCCTAGTACCATCCCCTCAGGAATGCCACTTGTCAGTGGTCTCTGCTTGGACATCAACTGCTTGACAGCAACTCTTTGAGTGCAACCATCCAGCCAATTCCTTATTCACCAAGGGGTCCATCCATCAAATCCATGTCTCTAATTCATAAAGTACTTGAATGATTGAGAGCAACATAACATCCTTGTATCTTTGTGGAGAGGACCCACATTTTCCCTCATCTTCCTTTTATCACTGATGTACCTAAAAGCTTTTCTTGCTGCCCTTCACATCTCTGGTTATATTTTGTTTTATCAGGGATTTAGCTTTCCTGATATCAGTTTACAAAGACCTCTGTTGCTTAGTCCTCAACATATTTCACAGAGTATATCATGCAGAAGTGTTTTGTTGTTCTAAATAATTCAAGTGCTTGAGACTTTATTCTACATAGATTTTAATAATGCCCTCCTTGAAGTACCATTTCTAATGCAGAAGTAAATGCACAAGTGTTGGCTGGTACTCAGTGGGATGTTGGGAGAGCTCTATTATTAAAGAAACATATGCTGAATGCAGTATTCTTTCAGTAAGATTTAATCTAATAATAAACATAATCTTTATTCCATATAGGAAGCTTGTTTGGGAAGTCAGAAAACGAGGATGCATTTCCCTTTCCCTTCCCCTCAGAATCAACTTCTCATGCATTTGGAAATGGAAAAGATGACTTTAGTTTTCCATTTGCATTTGGACAGGATCAGAGATCATCCCAGTCTCCTTCTGTGAAAGGTTTTCATTCTTCCTTACAAAATACAAAGCCATTTACATTCTTTTGAATACCTTTGACTTCCTTTTAAATTCTTTTCCTACTTAGCCTTGACAAATGTTTTCAGTTTCTTAAGTTAGAGTACAAAGCATTTAATCTTCTTTCATTTCATGTGAGAATACATTATTGCAATTGCTGCAAAAGCATGTGCATGTTCATCAAGCACATATGCTTTGAGGTGTAGCTTTTATTTTTCTTATTTATTTTCTAAATATGTAGTTTTCATAAAGTGTTATGATACTCTTTCACTAAATTGGCAGTTACAAGCAGTAAAAATATCATTTTACAGTAGTGTGTCGAGTTAATTCAATGTCTGTGAGAGAGCATATAAACTTCTAGGTGAGTACTTTCAGCCTTTGGTATAAAGGAAATAACTTGTATAGAAAGTGTTAGTAAGAGTCACACTATTGTAACAGTAAAAGCTGAATTTGAGTTGAAGACACTATTGTTATGTTAGCTGTTATACACAGAATATTTATAATTTTTTTGAAATAAACATTTTTATTTTATGTAAAGTTTTGTGGGCATTTCTTAATATCTGAAGTAAACGAATGTTGTAGTTATAATTTTTAGAATTTCAATGTCTACCTTTCTAACTTGAAACACTGAAAATAAGTTATGTCCTCTTTATCTAATACCTTGGAAAAAAATAATTAAAAAAAAGCAGACAGTTCTCAAAGTCTAACTGTGGTCAGTACATGTATATCCACCAGTTCTCCACAAATTTCCTTATGAAATGGCTGTGACTGCAATATCAGGGTTACTTGGCAAGGAATGAGCCACCACAAGACTGTGCCCTGTGAATCCCTCAGAACCATCTTCCCTAGAACCAGCAGTTTCAGATTTGAGGGAATTTCAGCCTTTGAGGGAAATATCAGATGGCTTTTGAGGTTTGGTTTTGGGTTGTTTGGGGGTTTTTTTCTTCCCTATTACACATGAAATATAGATCACTATTGTATGAAACTCCTTATGAGTTTGGAAGGGAAATTTGGTTTCTCAGTCACTTAGTATGAAGTAATCAACCTGGTCAACAGCAGACAAGCAAGATGCTGAAATGGAAGCAAAGTAAATAAGAGGAGATGACATCATTCAGCAGGCATCACAGGAGACACTGCAAATGCAGAAATGAATCAGAAAGGTGCATGGACCACATGGGATAAGTTGACAAAAAGAATCTTAGCAATATAATCTGCACAGTCTGCCAATACAATGTCAAAAAATTCGCTGAGTAGAGTTTCCTTCCCTCCGCTGATCTGAAAAGCCCTAGATGACCAACAGCATGATGATCTATACTACTGCTAATGCTTTAAGAGCATTTTTGTGCAGTCCAGCTTCTCCTCAAGTGCTTGGCCCAGAGATTGATGAAAGTTGGGTATTTTTTAAGGATACTGGAGGATTCAGGAAGCTTAAGTGAAGTATTGCTGAGATCCAGTTAATAACAAATGAGACACATGATTTTGCTGGACTTCATGCTCTCCAAATGTGAGTTTCCATGTTTATCTATAATTTAAAACAGCTTTTCTAATCTACTGCATACCTCACAATCTGAAAAAAAACCCCCCATAAATCAGAGGCAAGTTTGAGGGCCTCTCTCTTATTTTGTGTGTAGTCTTTTAGGGTATGCTACTGACAGATCATCTTCTGAGATAATTTATGAAGTCAGAAAGTACAGTTCTGTTTGCTCAGTGATTCCGTAACTGAAGCTTGCTTTTCAGTCTTCTGATGAATTCTGTTGTCCTTGTCCCTAACACTACAGCCTAGTAGTCTTGACTGCTGGCTGAAGTGGTAGAAGCTGTAGTTCTAGGTCTTGCTAGATGTTTACTTATGCAAATGGGATAGGCTGATTAAAACATAAAAGAGAAAGCTACTTCAGAAAAGGCAACTGCACAGTATTTGGGATACTTTTCCATGCAAAGAGTATGAGCTGCTTATAAACATGCACCAAGCATTGTTATTGTTTATTTCTGAAATTCTGCCTTAAAAAAAGATCCCTAGCTATTATGCCTGTAAAATCAAGTGTAGTCATGTTGCTGGATTGCTGAGACTTGGCAAGTACATCACTGACCAGTGTAATTTTGTTTTGTCCTTTACATACACACCTGAGCGCATCCATTTCTGGTCTGAGAGTGCAGACAGAGATTCTTCTGTCAGCGTTGCAGGAGCTGTTGGAGAGCAAGGTGCAGTTTGCTCATTTACACTAGTTATTCACAGTTATCATCCCCACAGTGCAGATACTGCAAGTGGACTGTGCACTAGTTCCTCATTCCCTGGTGCAGACTCCAGAAGTTTAATATATAGCACTGTTGGAGGTGTGGAAAGTAACGCTGACTCTGGACTCCAGTGGGTGAGGAACAGGCACGACACACACGGCCACAACCTAACTAGGGGCCAGCACCCCGCACCAGCGGGACAGCAATGGCAGCTGGGAGCTGTAATCTCTTAAAAGCACTGCAGCTGTCTGCCAAGTGGTAATGTGGTTATACTGTGCACTTCTGCTGGTGGTCCTTGGAGGTGGGGGTTGCCTTTTTGTTCTGTCCTTGTATTGCACCTAGTAACATTGAGCTCTGGTTCACAACTGCGCCCTAAGGTAATAGCAACAACAAAAAACTCTTTAAGAAGCAAAGCAGACTTTGAATCTTATGCAAGTATCGTAACCAGAAGGCAAATATTTTTTTAGGGCCCTGATATCTTCAAGTTTTTATGATGTTTCCAACAGGAAACTATTGCAATTGAAAATTCCTTATAAAAGCTAGTGTACCACCCAGCATTAGGTCAATGCTGGTTAAATACATCACCAAAATGGTAGGAAACAATGACATTTAAATTATTTTTTTTTAGTTTGCAAACAGTGAGAAAAAGAATTTACACTCTTACCTGCTGCTTCAAGGATGAAGACACTGATGCTACAAGTTGTTTTCTTTTGCAAAAATAATACCTACATGGTGGTGTCATTTTTCTGATCAGAGGTAACACAGAGAAAGTTTGTCCACATTTGCCTTGTGCAAAATGTCTTCCAGTGAAAAAAATTCATTTTAAATTGTAAGATGATATAACACTTTCACTGGAGCCCCATATGCTATTTTAGTGTTCATTTTACCAATACAGAAGTGTAAAGTATGCTTTAAAAGTCCAGGATATTTTGCTCACAAATAACCATTACCTGATCAGGTCTGACTCTAAAACATTATTTTAGAAACTATGTGGTAAAGACTAACAGAATGACTTCCAGTAGTTGTGGGATATAATATTTATTTTAACATATTGCTGCTTTATGGCTTCATACAGTGCCTTTCATAGAATGGCTTCACACATTGACTTTCATATTCATCAAACTAACCCCACTCCACGTAAGAGCAGTTTGTTTATTTTCTTTAACTTCAGTCTATCAATATAAAGCAGATATGCACAGCATAATATTCTTAGGGACAAATTTAATTGTGATATTTTATGTAATGCTTAAGGTGATAAAAACACAAGAGTTCATTAATGTCAGAAAACCTGTTCAGTGTTCAAGTACAAACGGGGCATGTGATAGTGTTAACATCTGGTCATCATGGTATTAAATTTTCAATGATAACGTGTGAATACTTCAAGGAAAAAAAAAGTACATCACATCATGCTGTACACTTCTCTTATGTAATTGGTCCCATATTTTATGTGTCATATAGCAAGAGCAATTAGAATTCTGGGTTGGAAAAAATGCAAATCGTACAAAACAGAGTAACAGCCCATAGTGGGGATTAGAGAACATTAAATGTGGCTCTATTTCTAGCTGCTTGTTAAGATTAATAGTAGGGTGCAAAACATATCACATGGATCTTTAAACATCAAATAATGAGTTAAAACCTTGTTTTCAGTTGCCACAGTTTATAGCCTGACTTGCAGTCTTTCCATGCAATTCAAGAAAATGACTGCATGGAACACCATGGAAATACTGTACATGATTACCTGCCCAGCTTGAGCCAGATACAAAAATAAAATTTCAATTTACTTTTAAACTTCAAATCTGTGAATATGATTAAACCATAATACTAGAATTAAAGTGGTATCACTGCATATCTGTTGGCAAATACAAACTTTGGGGGCAGGGGTAGGAGAGTCATTGCATCGTAAGAAAACAATCTTACACTACAGCATTAATACGCTTAAGCATTTCAAGGAAATAAGCTTTAAGTGCTACTTATTGTAACAGATTGGAATGTGTAGACTTACAGTATTAGATAGTAGTAATCTCCCCAGTGCAAGGCTGATTGCATGGGTAGCAAGAGTTGGCTAATCCTTTTCGGCCAATGGCATAAAACAAGGATTAGTTTTTCATTTACTGCAACTGAGTGGGTCATTAGGATCCAAAGACACTAATGAGCCTGAACAGGCAATTGGATTGTGGTTTCAAAGTTATGGGCTAGTTTAAAATGAGATGATTGTGTCTTTTAATGATGGCAAATGTGACGTTTCAGCAACCTTTTTCCTGAAAAAAAAAAAAATGAATGAAGGCTATAGCCATGGATCACAAACCTGGAATGTTGACTTTTTCTCTTGGAACTTGAGATGTTGCCAGATTTGTTGCCTTAGAGGCTGAATGGCTCATTTAGAAATATCTCTGTGGCCTTGCTTTTATATTCTGCTCTTGATGTCTCCAGAGTTGACACAAGTCACATGCAATCAAGTCTGTATTCCTGGTGGACAGGCACTGTCCTAATATTCTCTGACTCACACCCAGGTTGTTTGCAGCTCAGCAGTTCTGCTTCCAGACACATCACTTTGTGTTCTGATGCTAACATCTTGCTGAGAAATTGCCTCTTGGCACGTTGTTTCTTGAATCCTGTACCTTGCTTGATTTGATGTGAAGATGATGCTCTTTTTAGTACTTGCAACACCTTACCTTTGGAAAGGTAAATTTTCCCTCCACCTTGCTACATCCCAGGTTTTCTCCTTTTCAGTAATCCCTCAAATTCAGCAACAATAGGTAGGTTGTATTTGGTTTCATTCAAATCAAAGGATGTTGCCAAAAGGGTATAGAAGAAAATATCAAAATATAGATTTTCATGTTGGTAGAATATTTAAACACTTACAAATTTGGATATGTTGACTGCTAGGATTCCCTAGGAGAAATAATCTCAAATGTTTAAATAACATGAACTTAATTTTCTGTATTGTACTGCAATCCATAAGACAACTGCAAAATTATTTTGCACAGTGCAAGATTATTCCACAGTCCTTTGAGACCAAGGTTGGGGAAAATCAGCAAAAAAAAAATAAATAGGGTTAAGTAAAAAAAGTTTTCTCCAGTGGGGAACCAGCTGTTATGACTGGTGGGAAGTGTGGTAACTGACAGTCAATGAAGCTTGGTAGTTGACAGTCCATACTGAAACTCAGCTTGGAGCTTGCAGTTCTTCTCCCTTCTGCCTTGAGCTAAGCACAGTCTCTTTCTGCTTTTTAATTTTTCTTGAGGCACATGTTCGGCTAGTTTTACTGTTTCCACAAAATGCATGGTGGGGATCACAGATTGGTGGCATTGCTCACTGGTCAAAGGCCTCGTGTCTGGAAAATATGGGTATCAGAAGTGATTAAAATAGTTTCTTAACAATTACCCACAAAATCCTTTGTAAGCAATATTCCCATTACATTTCAAGGAGCTGTGAAGCCTTTACAGCACTCCAGCCGTCACCCAAGCAGCACTTCTGCGCACCACAACGTCAAATCGTGCATCATGGGTTGTCAAATGTCACCAGATACAGGACATACTTGAAGGTGAGTTTGTGCCTTGGGTACCTTGCCCCAAACACTTTACCAGTCATGTCTCTCACTGCTACATATATTGGAGGAGTTATCATGTGCAGCTGCCTATTTCTTTTGCTCCCTCACAGTTGGAAGTGGTTCTCAGAACTATGCCAGTTATCACCAGTGTGATCTTAGAGGTGAGATGTTGCACTCAGGTCCTGAACACCTGTGCTCATTGCAGACCCATTGCTTCCCACTGCAGTAGTTTTGCTCTAAGAAGAGCAATGTAGAACATTGCTTCTTAGGTTTATTTTTTTCCCCATCTTGAACTAATACTTGTGACTCATCATTGGAGGCCAAAGAGCAGTGGAGTTCTGATAAAAAAAAAGGTGTAAATCACAGATTACATGGAAAACCAACACTGAACTTCAGAGGTGTTATTAAATCCACCCATCCACACAGAGTACTTAAGAGAAGCTGGTTCTTTGAAGTAGGTCATGACTTCACATAAACTTCCACTTTACCTTGGATTGTGCTCTTACCAGATTACAAAAACAGACAGGTTTTTTGCTAGCATAGAATCATATGGCTCACAAAACACAGTGTAGTAGCTGTTGGATAGATTTTTCTGCTTTAGGCTAATTTCACAGACTGAGAGCTGTGAGAGTGGGGTTTGGGGTGGGGTTGATGTTGATGCTGCATAAGCTTGTAATTCTTGTGTGCCAACTACAATTTAAGATAGTACAGTTGTGACTGATGATTTGCTGAGTGCCCATTGCCACATGCAGTAAGAAGGAAGTTATACTATCACTTGTAATACAAAGTTGTATCTCAATGGCCTGCTGTAGTCACAATTTTTTAAAGAGTTGTTAAAAAAGTCAATAATGTGATGGACATAAAAGGTTAATTGTTCAAACTGCCTCTTTAAATAGGAATACTTGTATTTTTATCATTAGGACACTTGGATTGTGTACTAAAACTATAGATTCACAGAATCACAGAACGTCAGGAGTTGGAAGGGACCTTGAAAGACCACCTAGTCCAACCCCCCTGCCTGAGCAGGATCATCTAGACTAGATCACATCACACAGGAACGTGTCCAGATCAGTCTTGAATGTCTGCAGAGAAGGAGACTCCACAACCTCTCTGGGCAGCCTGTCCCGGGGCTCTGTCACCCTCACAGGGAAAAAGTTTTTCCTTACATTCACGTGGAACTTCCTCTGTTCCAGCTTAGACCCATTGCCCCTTGTCCTGTCACTGGCCATCACTGAGAAGAGCCTGGCTCCATCCTCCTGACACTCACCCTTTTGACTGATTTATAAACATTAATGAGATCACTCCTCAGTCTCCTCCAAGCTGAAGAGACCCAGCTCCCTCAGCCTGTCCTCATAAGGAAGGTGTCCCACTCCTTTATCTTGGTGGCCCTGTGCTGGGCTCTTCCAAGGAGTTCTATGTCCTTCTAGAACTGAGGGGCCCAGAACTGGACACAATATTCCAGATGTGGTCTTAGGTGATTATATTGCCGTATTTTCGTAATCATTGAGTCTCATAATCCTTGGTAAAATAATGAACTGTGTTTGAGGTCAGATTGTTGAGGGACATTGGATGGTTGTAGATTTTCCACAGGTCTACATGCTGGATCACAAGCAGAAATATTAACTCAGATCTTCAAAATCTGTTGCTTCTTCCTGAACTGCTGAATCTATGAGTATGTAGAGGCTGGAGCACCTCTCCTATGAAGACAGGCTGAGAGAGGTGAGGTTGTTCAGCCTGGAGAAGACTCCAGGGAGATTGGTACCTAAGGAGCCTACAGGAAAGCTGGAGAGGGAGATTACAAGGACAGGGAGGCAGGGAGTGATAGGGTAAGAGGGAATGCCTTTAAACTAAAGGAGAGAGATTTAGATTAGATGTTGGGAAAATATCATTCACTATGAGGGTGGTTCCTTCAACCCATCCTATTCTATTGTTCTACATTTATCTCATCAACAGCACTACTCAGCAGCTACACCTTCACATAAAAGAATTAAAATTGTTAATGGTAGGCAAGACATTTTTCTGCAAGCATCATGGGACTATAAGAGGTTGTTTTTTTTTTTTCAGAAATATTTCATCAGACTGGTGAGATATAGATCAATTCCCTTTGTCCATAAGGCATCTGTGGGTCTAAATTCAATGTTCTGCCTGAGTCATTAAGATAACCAGTATTTGCTGGGGTATGAAAGATCCATGCATGCCATCTGATCCTGTCCTGTGCTGATTTTACGTAAGGAGGAAGGCACAGATGATCTAAACCAGAAGAATTCCTGTGTTGCCAAAATTGCTGTAATGCTACTTTGGACATCTCTGCAATACAGAGCAAAAGCAAAGGGTTGAGGCATAAGTCTTTTTCAGTATGTAAATTACACGTTCACAGCAGCGTAAGGCTGGCAGCAGCATGTGTGTTTATCACAGCTAGCTCACATATTGCAGTGTCAATATTTTAACACAGAGCATTTTACATCACAAAAAGAAAAAAAAAAGAAAGATGCTCCGGTGGACACCGTATGTATTTCAGCTCCCTCTGTTGAGTTTTATTTGAGCTGACACTGCTGGGATAAAGTAGATTGTCAAAGGCTGGGCAGAGTGCTTTTATCATTTGCAAGTATTGGCATAAAGTAAAATAATGATTTGAATTTCTGTTTTCTGTCTTTTGTGGCTTACATTGTCAGTTATGGTGATGTTTTTGACAAGGGAGTGCTGCTGGGTTAGTGAATTCTTCCAGAGCTTCAGAAATAGTTAAGTTATCTGTTATTATCATCATATCAAGACTGACAGTTGATGGTCACTGCTTCTATACTGTCTTTGTAAATTACAAAAGGAAGTTAGGAGCAGCCAACGCGTGTCTCTGCTTTTATAAGGTAAATTCCTTAGGATTATGCATGTACTTGGTAAAATTCTTGGTACTTGTTAGAGTTTTTGTTCATGAGGTTATTATGGTGGTTAGATTTATGATCTTGTGTTGATGGTAAGGAAGGTGCCAGTAGTTATTACAATGTATAGGTATAGGGTTAGTAGTGGTAGTTTAGGGTTATACAAGATAATTTTTTATAC
Source organism: Heliornis fulica (assembly GCA_013399135.1). Classification (NCBI taxonomy): domain Eukaryota; kingdom Metazoa; phylum Chordata; class Aves; order Gruiformes; family Heliornithidae; genus Heliornis; species Heliornis fulica. The sequence continues at coordinate 341,560 of VXBZ01009180.1, forward strand.
TTATATTCCCTATAAAGCAGGGAAGATAAAAATACTATTCTGAGCAGGTCTCTTGAAAAATACCAGGGTTCTGGAAATATTGATTTCTCTGTGCATTCCTGAGGGGAAGTTGTTATCAGAACAACCTTGTTGTTGGAGTGAATGTGTGCTTCTATTAATGGGTTTTGTTACATATTGCAGTATGGCAATGCTAACTGTGTGGTAGTTTTATATCTAGTGATCTACACAGGTAATATTTAGCTATGCAATAAATTTCCTCAGCTGAAGTACCAGTCCTTATATTTGGAAAGTTTTAGCATTGAGGGTTGTAATATGAGTATAGTTTTAATTAATGTACCAGGATATTAAAAAAAAGCCCCAAACCAGACAACAGCAAAGTTTAAATCTTGATGTCATAATTAATGCTTCCCTCATATGACTAAATAAAAATTAAGTATCTGGACAATTACTGCATTATGCTGTAATTGAAATGTAATTATGTGGCATTGTAATGTATAACCTATGTGATTATGATATTGTCAAAAGAAAACAATAATCACTGCTAAATAATTTTGATAATCCTGGCTGATATTTCAGGAACTGTGTAATAAATAGAGTAATAAAACTTAGTTTTATGCAATCAGCTACTCCTAAATACAAAACAGGTTGACTTTCTTATTTACTGTGTATAAGAACTGGATAAATCTTTACATAAATATTCCTAGTTGAGAAAACATTGCTGCTGTAACAACTGGAAAGATTGATTTGGGAGAAAGCTTTCCTATTTTCCCCTTCCTCAGTGAAAGCAAGCATGTGTCTGAATAACTTTGTAGTTATAGCTGGGAGACATATGTAGCAATTATCATTTATATTACAGGAGTGTTCATGGGGTACAGCTTCATTGAGGGCTGCATTGTGTTATGTACAAAGAGAGGGAGTCCAAGCCTTAAACGTTTTACAGTTTAAAAAGGCTGGACAGACAATGATGGGCTGGATCATAAAATGCTGAGTGCTTCCCACAAGTGCTGAATGTGTTGAGTTTTCAGTGAAAAAACTTCAGTGAAGCCAATGGCATACAAGATTGCTTAGCACCTCTCAGTACCAGTCAGTCTGCTCCAATGAGCTGTAGGACTCATTAAAAACAGAGTATCAGCTAAAATAGTAAAGAATAACACACACATATCATGAGTTTTAATAGCATTCGCAGAGGGGAGAAGTCTTAAAGGGAATACTAGGCATTTGGAAACTGGTTGTTGGAAATAAAACAGAGTTCCTCTCTTTGGCCAGGTTTTGCTAGGATGTCTCTGGAAGGCATCATACACCGAATTCAAACTGGGCCATTTCCACTAGATCAATGTTACTGACAAGTCATGCTCTGAGCAGAGTTGTCATCGAGAACTTAAGCTGGGAGAAATTTATAAAATCTGAAAAACAGCAGCTTTCAAAGTGTTGAATGTCCATTCAAGTGTATGTCAGTTGAGAAAGATGATGAAATAGTAAATCTGATGAGGGAAAGAGAGGCAAACAGCAAGGAAGAAAGAAGTCACAGTAAAGGGCTTTGGTATCAAGGACAGACTGACAATTAATTCCAGAGGTACAACATATTTATTCTTTCTTACCCCCAGAGTGTGTGTAAGACTATAGGTAATGTTAATGAATGTCTGCATGCTCCAAGTTCCAGAATCCAGAGCTGGATTCAAGACAAGTAAGGTAGATGTGCAGCACCAGTGTGCACAGCCCACACACATTTTGTGTGTTTCATTATACCACAGCGGTGCAGCACTAGTCGGTGTGCTGGCCAGTGTCAGTCAGTGCCAAGGTACCACACTCAACAGGGTTATGATGTCAGGTAAGTGGCCTGGGAAGGTGACCTTAGTTTTCCTATAGTAAATACCATCTCTGTTTGGGTTATTTTTATTGTCATTGCTACAGCTTCTGGCAGCTGTTGCGGGAGGTGAAAAGAAGGCCATCCATATGGCGCTGCGTGTCGCATCACAGGCGTCTTGCGTTTGGGAAGGTTCTTACAAATGTCAATGGTGGGTCATGTAAGGCCTGATTTTATTTCAGCAGAATCGATGGGGATTTTGGAGTTTATTAGTAGGAGCAGAATCAAAACCTTAATCCCTGGCGATTGTGTTTGTATTACATTATACACAGAGCATCACAGATGTGCACAGTATACTTTGAAAAACACAGGGTCGTATGCTGCCGTCACCTGCTCTCCACAACAGTGGGACTGAAGCCAGAGTCAGCCTGCAGACAGGTAGGCTTGGGCTGCTATCTCAGGCCACCAATTTGATTTTTTTCTATCACCTGTGAGAGAAAATAGGTTTTGGGGGAGGAGATGTGATACACTAAGCTTATTTATGCCACCCCAGTTGCACTGCTGGTGAACTCTTAGGAGGCTGAGTGGTTAGTGTGACTGTGGTAAGATCAGGAGCAGAATAACGGACACTTAGAAACAAAGTGAAAGGGAGGGCATTTAAACAGAACTTGAAGCAGGGAAGGACAAGCAGGAAAACAGAAATAGGCAAGAAGCAGGATATCAGAAAAAGGACAGGATCACAAAGCATGAAGAAAGAACAATGGGTGGGAAAACAGATCCTAAAATGGGTTCTCTTAATTCCAGCTGAGTCACTTTTCTTTGGCCCAAAGGCTTTACCCCCTCAGTGTCTCCTTCCTGCTGTGCATTGGCTCCAGTGAGAATGTGGCCAACTACTGCTAGGCAGGGACCTCGGCTTTCCTACCTCTTTCATAGCTTTTGTTAGGACCTCAATGGCCAATTACATCAGCTTAGATGGGCAGGGATCTGAGGAGATGCTGAAGTAAATTCATAGCTAGTAAAACCATCGCTGAGAGGGACAGTAGCAAATTTGGATATCACGATGCAGAAATGTCTATGCCTCTGTGTGCTTCCACTTACCTAACTCCCCCATTGTACAATGTGCCAGCCCTGGCATCTAGTGCTGCTACACCAGCCTGGTTTGACTGTGGTGTAACTATCTTTTCATTTGGTGTTTGCTTACAACATGCCTGGCAGTCCAGCAGCATTGACTCAGATGTTCCAAAGCTGTTGCTCTGCGTTTGTAAAGTGGGCTGCGCTTAATCCAGGTGCTGCTCCAGCCTGACAGGCTCTGCTACAATGGATTTCTGCATCTGGGCTGCTTGCATGATGAATGAGCAGTACTCATGTCTGGCCAGCTGTTTGGATATGCAGTCAGGATTGCAAGGATGCTCAGAGCACCGTGGCTGGAGGATGCCTGCATTGATGGGGTGGGAAATTTGTGATGAAGCCGATCCCCTCAACCCAAAGCTCACTGCCTTCTCTGACTCCTTGTGACAGCTAGAGGTAGTGGCTCATTTCAACAAACGAGCTTATTGACAGAGTTCTCCAAAAGCAGTGATATTTATCCTATGATAAATTTGTTTCATATGATGAGTTTGAAGCCAAGAGGTAACAGAGTCTGGTTACATTCCTGATACTTTCTCAGAGCCTTGGAAAGTAGAGCAAGGACAGAGCACATGCTGCTTTTCAGTTTTGTTCCTCTTACCAATACTTACAGCATTGTACAAGTACCACTCACACGCTCCTATGGCTGACAGACCTGGCGGTTTGCGCCTTCACAATCAGCAAGAACATTATCTCCATAAACTCAACGTGAGCACACCAACAAACAGCAGTGCAGTCTCCAATCTGCAAGCCCCTCAGCTGTCAGCCTCTTACCTCCTGAAGGTGTGGTACTAGTGCAGGTCTAATCAAACGGCTGAATGAATGAATCATAGAATCATAGAATTTTTAAGGCTGGAAATGACCCCTAAGATCATCCAGTCCAACCATTAAACTACCGCCACCAAGTCTACCCTTAGACCATGTCCTCAAGCACCTCAAGCCTTTGGAGAGCTGTATCTGTCACTGGGCAAGTCACGGGTCTTCCTGGATCTCTATTCTCAATGGGTAGAAATTAACATGTTATTAATGGCATTGTCAGCATCATTATTATTTTGATGTTCTACAAGGTCTGTAAGAAGAGATAGTGACTTTAATTAGTCTGAACAAGTGAGGAAAAAGTGAACTGTTAGTTAATTTGGCTTAGCTTCATTTGAGATGTTGCTTCTTTGGGCTGTTCAGACTGCAAACTGAACAGAAATTGATTGATCTCTTCCTGGGAGTGAGATGAGCGCCTCTTACAGAAAGGCTTTATTGGCTGAATGTACAGTCATGATTCTGATAGAGCTGAATTATGGGCCAAAGAAAAGGAAATATTCCAGCTGATGCTGACTTTATTCATATCTTGCTGGCCAGCTTTTCTTGCAGAGCATGGTGATAAATACTTCAATTTCTCACAGAAAATCGAGCTTTGTCAGAAGTGTATGTACCCTTAAGCCTGCAGGAAGCTTGCTCTGAGCTGTCTGCCCGGGGTGCTGCTCTTATCTCTCTAGGAGAGGAATGGTGTCCCCTGACAATAGCAGAGACTTTCCTGCAGAGGTAACAGGAACAGCTATTCTTGGCTGGGAGTACGTGCATTCCTGTCAGCATAAGACATTTTTAGTTTATTACAACAAATGCTTCTTACTACCAGTATTGGGTTGCTGTGCCTGGGATCTGTGACTCTCGTTGTAGAACCATACCTCAAAAATCACAAACATTCACAGGACACTTATGGGCAAATATAGCAAAGCTATGCTGAGCTTTTAGCTCCAAGAACTTCAGGTGGAAACTTGGTGAAAGCAATTCTAAGCTTTGGATGACAAAATCTGGGCTTTCTTTTTGTTCCCCAGGGATGTAGTCTTTCCCGTGGTCTTTCTGATGCCATTGGCATGAAAATCTGGATGTTTAACCAAAGATGTATTCCTGGCAGAGCTCTAACCTTTCTGAGCACAACCATCACCTCTCCTCTGTACTTGGAACTGCTGTAGGCACCACTGGCATCATCCTGGTCACGTAGAGTGACAGAATAGGTCCCCTCTCTCCATAAAAATCGAGGTGAGATGTGTACACTCATCATGTGAAGTTAAATAAACTCTTATATAGAATACATTAAAGATTATAATGCCCCTTAGACCATAGTTCTCTGCCTTTGATTATTTACTGCTTTGTTTGATCAGAGAAGGTATTCCACTAGCCCTGGGGGTATACTTGACTGACTCATCTATCTGTACTTCAGTGGAAGGGCAGAGCACTCAGCACTCAAACCTCAACCAGGGAAAGCAGAAACAAAATCTGTTGCCACCACATCCACCAATTAAGTTCCATGATTTTTTTACTATTTTCTCCTATATCACAACAATCTTCCCTTCTGCCAGAAAATCTCTGAGACTGAGGGTTTCTTAGACCATCTACATCAACCCATTGACATTGTTTCCAAGATCAGCTCACCTCAAACACATGCAAAACAAAACAGATTTTGATCTACTTTCATTAAGTTTTGTAAGTGTGCGCATGACATGATTCAAATAAGCTTATCCTACTCAGAAAGAAAAAAAAAGATTCCTACCACAGTTTAGGTAAACCAAGCAATTATTCTGTTACTAAGTGTAATTAATGCCTAATGATTTGCTTTGATTAATAGGACAATCAGCATCTGCTCCTAGAAATAGGGATTAGTAACCCAAGCCGTCCCTATTATTAGAAGGCAGGGGGTTCTTTTGTAATAAAATCTCCTTTTCTGCATTCATCTGAAAGCAGAGAAGAAAAGCCCTGTCCTATACTATAAAACCAGAATAAAAGGAAGGTATATTTTGGAAAGAACATAGAGAAAACTTTATAATGTCTCTGAATTTGTGCTTTTGAGTCTAATCCATGCATCTCCATCTTTAAGAACGAAATTACTTTGATTTGATTCTCTGACAATTTTTACAGGTAAAGTTACAGCCAAAGCACTTAAGATTTTGCATCTTCTAGGTAGTAAAGGTATCTCATGGAAAAGAAAGTTGAACTACATATGAATGTACATTCAATGTTTCTATGTTGCTGATTGCTGCTAAGTATCCCCTCATTTTAGGGAACAATGGAGTGGCAGTTTTTAGAGCTAAGAGCTATTTTTCTAAATCTCCTGATTAGTTTATTTTTGGTTGGGTTTTGGTTTTTTTTTTTCCTATAAGGCTGAAGAATTACAACATACAATGAAGCTGCAAGGCTAATCATTCTTTATCATCTTCTATTGATCCTAAAGATAGAGATGGACTGCAGATAGATGCAAATGCTAATCCAATCGTATAACAGACATCCCCATATGGTTAGTCACTGGCTTTGCCTTAAGCCAATCAATAATCACTTAGATGAAGAAAAATAAATTTGGAGGTTTTTTTTTTTTTTTTGTGTGTGTGTTGTTGCAAGGTTGGTTGTCAGTTACTGGGCTCTGAATGCTGCATCTGCCAAGTGATACCCAGGTGTTATGGACTTCTCAGTCACTTCATCAACCACTCAAAAATAGTGCTTGCAATGGCTAGTAGATAACTTAGGAAATGGTTCTCATTACTGGGATTACTACAGAGCCAAGGACAGAATTAACTTGAGCCACACAGATTGCTTCTAAAAGCCTTTAAAAGAGACTAAACACCTCATAAATGAGTTGGGTTTTCATTGTGATATAAACAAAAAATGTCCCTGAAGAAACAATGTCAGCGTGAGGCATTGAATACAGGAGGTGTGTGATGTAGGCTCACCTGGAGGCTTTTATTCTCCAGTCTGTGGTTGAACATTTCAAGAATGGAGGGTGAGTCCATAGTAGGCACCTGGCAAGCACTTGGTTTATTCTGTTCATGGATGCTTCATGGAAACATTCATCTGCTGCAATATGTGCAGTGCTGCATGCAGTGAGGAGACACCAGCATTTCATGTGGCTCTACTTCAGACCCTCTCTGAGTTTCTTTGGTTGAGGGCTGACCCCTGTGTTTGTCCTTAGGCCACGCTTGTGTCCTCAGTACCAGTTCCTCTGTGTCCAGAACTATTTTAAATTCTATCCCATAGGAATTCCCGCTGCAATTGCAGAGGGACTCTGGCAGGTCAGGACTGAAGGTGAAGGACAAGGACTGAAGATTAAACATTCCCTGTACCTCCAGTTTAATCCAGGGAACAATCCTCTAGTACAAAATAATATTCACAGCTTCTGGCCAAATGGGAGCTAAAGCAAACCCAATGCAATAAGCTTAAAAATATCACAGAAAGGAAGTAAGACAAACTGTGAGATGCCACACTTACTATGCATTAATTAAATGTATTGTTACTGAAAATTATCTCTTCCCTTGGCTTTATTTCCTCTTGGCTTATATCTTTACTCAGGTGGACTGTCCTATTTAATATAAACCAGCATTAATTACAAGCTTAAAAATTCCAATTAGCTCCATACTGTTTTTCCTCTTATCTAATATGAATTTCCTCCTGTTGCTTACCATGGTGCTGAGATTCTTGATTTTGTTTCACTTTATGGAATCAAAACTCCTTATTGTGTTCTTTTGTCCGTATGGAGGCCCAGAGACACAATGACTGAGGCAGGACATTTACTCTCATATCCTCCATTAGAACCAAGTTCTGTCTTCATGGTTTGTCTGTAATATTTTAAAACCAATGGGTGAGTAACCAGATCCCCTTTGCTGTTGTGCAACTCCCAGCCTGGAGCATTCCTCCATATAACATACACTGTGGACACATCTAGAACCCTCCAGCAGGAAGAAGCGAGAGCCAGGCCTGCTCACAGCCTACACCACGTGAGTTGATTTACAATGTATAGCAAGCTCTGAGCTGGAAAGTGGGAAGATACTCAAGCAGACTCTTTCTGAGTGGCATTTTCATGACTCTGCACTAAGCCCTCCCACCTATAATTGCTTGTACAGTGCCAATACATGGAAGTGATTTATCTGCAAGCTGGATAATCTGCCAGAGGATAATGGCAAGGAAACAAAGAATGCTCAGAATATGTAATGATATATCAACTTTTCTCCAGCAGGTTTTTAGAGAATCTAAGCACCAGCAGGTACCAAGCACTCAAGATGCCCAGAGTTAATGGGGAAAACTATTTGTAAACCACTGAGTAGGAACCCAGCAAAAGGTAGGAACTCAGCAAAAATAACCTGATTAAGAGATGCTTGAATCCAGCTCCTGGACAAAGCCTTTCCCGGTATGTGTTCTCTAGCTGGAGGATGAGGACCATTTGGTGCATGTTCTCCAGTAGGCCTCTGCATTCCTCCTTGCACTGTGGTCCATCTTTTTACCTTTGCTTGTAATTAGAGCTGCTTTTTGATTGGTCTTGACAGCAGTTTAAAGTGGGGTTTTGTTCAGAAATGTCACCAGGAAGTATATTAATGGAGAGATGCCAAAGGTATTAAAAGCGACGGAGTCCCACGTTACAATGGAGATATATTCTTGTGTATATTCCAGTGCAATCTTTGCAATATAAAAGCAGAGACAAAACACCTCCTGTGTTTCTTTCCTCCCTTATATTCCATCTTTCACCACCCTATTTCCTTTGCAGATTGGTGAGCGGCAGTTGCTAAATATATGCATAATAGTGAAAACCACTACATAATACACTGCATTGAAAAAGAGTCCTGCCAGGCTTCTAGGTCAAGGGAAGGAATACCTCTTTCTTCCCTAGTTAGCTTATCTTCCCATTTGTCTCCTTTCTCTTTATGAAAGACCTGATGGGGAAGGTCTCCAGCTGAAGGAGGTATTCAGAAAAAGACCTGACATTTTTGAATCAAAATTCAGGCTGCCTCCCAACATCATGTCCCCAGTGCTATTAAACAATAATCAAGTATAATGACATTCATATTTGCTCTGAAAACAAAATGCATACAGGTATTTGATTTAAGAAAACCCAGATAATTGTCTCAGAAAAGAAATCCATGACAAATGGGTGTGAAATGGATAATTTAGGTGGAGCATGAAAGAAAGTAATGCTTGAATCTATGGGAGGAAGAGACAAGAGCCAACAGTAGGCAGGAGCACAGATGTTTGCATCTTATTCTACAGAGGAATGCACAGATATATGGGGGCAAAGGCTTGGGAAGGGCCCCCCATCTCACAAAAATCCAACCCTGGTATCACCAACAGTTTGGTGACAGATATCTTGGAGACACTCATGGCACATAGGGCAGTCCCTGCGTGTCATCATTTTTGTTGTGTGACACAGCACTCTGACATCAATAGCAAATTTAACACCTCCAGTGTGTTAAATTTACACCTTCAGTGTGTTTAACACCTTCGTTGTGTGTCAGTGAGAGCTTGGGTGACACTTGGGAGAAGATTTTACCCCGTGCTGTGGGTAAAAGCAAAAGATTATGGTCCTAAACTAAGCAGGTGTCCATCTGATCTATGACACAAATTCCTTCTTGACCCCAAGCCCATCATCAATTTAACCCTGACTTTGTGATAAATCACCCACTACTTGGGAGGTTTCTTGGGATCAGCAAAAGCACCAACTTCACTCACATGAAAATCCATTCGCACGTGGGTGTTTCAAAAGGGGCTGGAGGAAACCAACCCAAACATGGCAGCAGAGGTGGAAGAAGTGACCTTTCAGTGTATTGAAAACTGTCAGAATTAGGGACAGATTTTTAACAGAGAAGCACTTTGGTATTTGGATGGGGGCACTAAAATGAAACTGTTGAAGACCCTATGTGGGAAGGGCGCACGGGTGCTGTATCAAGCTCAAGGTATAGGAGGCAGATCAAGAAGCTGAGGACTTGGGGACTTGGTTTAAAAGTCTTGTGGCCTTGCAGATGAGGGGATTTCACCTGACCTGCTGATTTCATGGTCTCCTCCAGATGTCCCACAGTCCTAGCATGGACTCCGCTGACTCCGCTGCCACGGAATTTCGACACCAAGCTGAGTGGTGCAGCTCTCCTGACTGCAGATAAAGCATCTGAGGAACATCTCTTTCTGGGTGACTACTCTGTCACTGTTTCTTAAAGCTCCTCTCTGTAAGATGATTCCTGAGCTGTAAACTGATCCTGTTGCTGCGGCCAGGTAGGAATTACTGGCGTGTGCTCGGGATTCCAGGCAACTGTGTCGGGATGAGGCATTGCTTATCGTGTCAGTCACGGGTGTGTAACCACAGAGGACAATGAAAGGGCCTAAAACCAAGCAGTTGAAAAAGGTCTTGGTATGTTAGCTTGCTGCCCTTTAGTCTGTCAGTAAAGAGACAGCCACACTGCAGTCATTAGGAGCTCTAATGCAATGAGCTGAAACACTAATGAGGGCAAGGAGAGAAGCTTTTAGGTGGCTGCTAACCTCATAGAAAGTCCACAGTTTGCAAAGGCCTGTACATGTCACATGTGAGATCACACGGTTTGCCTCTGCCAGTGGCCTCATGTCCTACTGGTATGATCCATTGCCAAGCAGAGTTCTTCAGGAAGAGTGACGGCAAACAAGGGTAGTGACACGACACCAAGCTGAGTGGTGCAGTTGACTCGATAGAGGAAAAGGAAGCCATCCAGAGCAGTATTGACAGACTGGAAAGGTGGGCCCAGGTAGACCTCATGAGGTTCTATAAAGGGCACTTGGGCCAGAGGAATCCCAAACATAGATACAGTCTGGGAGAAGAGCTCCTGGACAGTTGCCCTGCTGAGAAGGACCTGAGGGTCCTGGTGGATGAGAAGCTGAACATGAGCCAGCAGTGTGCTCTTGCAGCTCAGAAGGCCAATGGCATCCTGGGCTCCATCTGCAAAGGGGTGGACAGCAGGGACAGGGAGGTGATTGTCCCTCTCTATTCTGCCCTTGGGAGGCCCCATCTGGAGTACTGTGTCCAGATCTGGGGCCCCCAATTCAGGAGAGATGTGGAGCTGTTGGAGAGGGTTCAAAGGAGGCCACAAAGATGACTGGGGGGCTGGAGCACTTCCACTACAAGGACAAGTGGAGGGAGTTGGGCTTGTTCAGCCTGGAGAAGAGAAGGCTGTGGGGGGATCTCCCTGCAGCCTTCCAGTACTTAAAGGGAGTGTATGGACAGGAAGGGAATTGGATTTTTAGTGATTTTTTTAGATAATTGGTTTAGGTTGGATATCGGGGGAAGTTCTTCACAGAGAGAGTGGTGAGGTGCTGGAACAGGCTGCCCAGAGAGGTGGTGGATGCCCCAACCCTGGAGGTGTTCAAGGCCAGGTTGGATGGGGCCCTCGGCAACCTTGTCTAGATCCAGGCCTGGAGGTTGGTGGCCCTTCCTGTGGCTGGTAGGGGTTGAATCCCCCGATGATCCTTAGGGTCCCTTCCAACCCAGACCAGTCTGTGATTCTGTGATGATTCTGTGGTAGTGAAGATGTGAGATGTTTCCTGGCCCACCACGTAACAATGTCCTTGTAGTAGGGTAAGCAGGGCTACTCACAGGGGAATTATTGCCAGGTATATGAGATCTGCAGACTCTTGCTGAGTCAAGTGAGTCCCAGATTGGTGGTAGCTTGTGTGTGACCAGAGTGGATTCTGCAGACTGCTGCTCAAAGGTGATGAGCTACAGAGTTTCTACTGTTCAAATCCTTGTATTAGGGTCTTGGTACATAGCCCAGCACAAAGGTGTACATAACACAGTTCCCGTTCATGCTGAACACATCTGCCTGTTTCCTGGCATCAAGACATCCCAAGGTGGTAGAGCACTGCAGGGAGTCAGAGTCTGGATAAGAAATGTTATTGAGCTAAAGAAAACATCAGCATTGTTAGAACTATCTGCTGCGCTTCACGGTGGAGCTGACTCCATCAGTTCTTGCCCCTGCTCTGCCTTCCCAGACTCCCTGCTACAGGTGTAAACAACCCCAGTGATAGACGTATCTTGAACGTCTCCAGGGGCCAAACTTCTTGCTGCAGCCTTCGTCGCATCTCTCAGTCTCATATACACAAGTACAGAATTCATTGTATAATCCACACCCACTCAGAGCAAAGATCATTCTTGACACCAGAGAAAAAGTTAATGTATGAAGAAATAAAAGTATGTGTAATTGAGATTTCTCCAGAGCAGAAAGGAGTGGAGAAATCTGCTGCCACATATCATACATCTCACTATCAGATACACAGTCATTCTGCTTAAATGTATCCTGGTAGTTCTTACGTGTTCCTTGTAGTTCCTAACAATTATATCTGATCTCTTTGTTAGGGATGGAAAATGTAGGCTTAATAAGATGTCAACAGACAAGGAGTATAAAGTAATTGCCCATTACGCTATAAATGTGTTATAATCATTTGCCAGAGGGAAAAGTCTAATTGAATGAAAACTCTTGATGGTTTCATTATGCTTCTATTAAAAGGCAGTCACTGCTCCTGATCCAAATACAAGGTTTGACGCTTCTTGCATTTACATCCGCAGAAAATTTGAGGCAACAACAATGTTAGGGAGAGACCTGCAGCTGTGGAGAGCTGGAGTAAGGAGATCAGTGTGGGTCATGGCATGTCTGAGCCAGGATGAAATGAAAACATTTACTGTGCATGTGGCTGAGGAAGAAAAATTCAATATAAATGAAAGCAAAGCTGAATAAAATGCCAGTGCTCTTCCCAGTAATGGAAGGAATCAAAGTCTGTGTGAGGTGAGGAAGCAAAGTGAAGGGATAAATTCTGCCTTTCAAATCATTCTGCTAAAAATCCCAGCTAATTACTTGCTTATTAGTTATTAAATGAAACTTCCTTTTCCTCATCCTCCCTGCCACCCAGGCAGAACACAGCTGTTGAAATCCCTTTCTGTCTCTGCCAAGATGAGCCCAAGCCTTTTTCAATCAGTCACTAACTCCCCCTTTCTCTACTGCCTCTCGTTCAAGCTCCTTGTCCTTGCCTTTGTGCCCTGCATAATTCCAGCTCTTCCCCACTTCGCGTTCTATCCCTCACGCATCCTCCATGCCCTACGTACCAACTTCAGCAACCTGTGAAACTGCTTCTCTGTGAACCTCTTGGCACTTTTCCCCGCATTTCATAGCCTTCCTGAGGTGCTTCACGATGTCATCCCCCTCACCTACTTCAAATACTTTTTGAAGAACCTTTTCTTCCATGAACTTAAATAAACACAACTCCTGATGGCTTCATCCACTTACCACACGACAACAGGAACTGTGGCTCTTCCTCTGCATTAGCCTCACTGAATATGTAGTTTCAGCACTGATGTGTTTGCCCATGCTTCCCAGCCCAGCCATCTTCATGTCTGCTCGTGAAGCAGTTTGTGAGCTCCATGAGAAGGCAATGGGGAGTTGCTGTGGAGGTCCTATCCCCACCATGAGGAATGGCATGTAGATTTGGGTGCCTTCAAGGTAGCAGCAAGGGAGGGAGCAGCTGGGGCTCCTGCGGTAGGGTTATGGTGTGGGAGAGGTAGTTGGAGTCTTGGGACAGCCTGGGATGGTTGTGGTCCCCTGTCCTTCGCAGGGGAGCCTTCGCTGTGTCTATCAGCCCCATCTGTCCACAGACCTCCATTGGACAGAGTCTGGGCCTAGTGAGTCCTGCCTGCAAGAGGACTTGGGGATGTGGCTCATAAGGTCAGACCAAATAGGCCTGCCTAAGTTATGCTCACTCTGCCAAAAAGTATTTTTGGGCTTGTTTTGACTGATAAACACCTAATCTTTTTTCCAGTGGCAATAAGCACCACAATATGCTACCTTCTAAAGGCTGACTTCTCACAACTAGCCTCCATGGGTGTTTGCAGCATCACACACAACTCCCTGAGGACCTGCAGACCACTGGTGAGGGATTGTTTACTGCTCATTCCTTGGCTTCCTCTGATCAGGCTATTAAAGCTAAAGGAATTTGGGCTAGGCAAGGAACTGTCTCAGCGGTGAGGATGTGCTCTGGAGGTAGCAAAGAGCAGCTTCTGCACAGAGTCTGAGGTACTTAAAAGCCAGACAGCTGCTGCTTATGCTCACTTGCACATCTGCAAGTTACTACATAAGTTATAAGACAAAGAAAAATCACCCTGGCCATTACATTGTGCAAGTGATGCTCTAACTAGGACCATCACCCAAACCAAAGGGAAGCTAAAAGATTACCCACTAGGCAGTCCAACCTTCTGGCCCTGACCATGGCTTCACTGCCTTTCTGTTTGTCTGTCTGCCTACCTGCCCAGTCTGTTGCATACTGAGTCCTTCACAAACTGGGAATGTTGCAGAGAAGTCTCTGTCACTCCTCCTCTCTATCAATCCAGTTTTAATTTATTCATATTTATATGCTCTTGGCATGAACTTAAGGAAAATATCCCACCTTTTCATTTGATTTGTTTTTGAGGGAGTCACACTGTGTTTCTCTCAACCTCTGAACTCACCAGAGGCTTTAGTCATGTTTGATAGTTGGTTTCATCACAGTTTTGCCAAGAAGGAAAGGAGAGGCAGATGAGTGCCCTGCTGAAGGAAGGACAGGCAGAGTCTGGATGTGAGCTTTGGCCAGGCAGCATCACCACCAAGCCAAGGTGCTGATGTTCCTGCTGGAATCAGGAGGCAGCAGGGGACGCTGCAGTGGGGAGAAGTTTGGGGCACAAAGAGCACATCCTCACTGTGTCTGAGGTTCGTTTTCAGCATTACTTCGTTACTCCACATTACATTTTTAGCTTCATTTAATTGTGCATTTAGATGAACAAGCTGTTCATAATTCTCAAATCATGAACATTTCAGTTAATTATCTACCTCTTCTGGTCTGGGGCAAAGACACCTACTTGTCCTGCCTCCTTGGAGAGGGTTATACCTGTTTCTAGTCAGATAGGTTAGATAGGTTCAGAGACTCCTCTGAGCCTACAAGGTGTCTTGCACCTGCTGTAGCAATTTACTTTAGTTGACACCACTATCCAGAGCTCATAATAGGATGGTATTGTGAAAGATTTGCTTTCCAAATATTTACTGAGAATCATTCCTCTCATCTCAGGTTGTTGTTGAGAGTCATACTTCTGTGTGCATTCCTCAACTTCAGCAGTAAATGGTTTTGCTGGTCATCAGGATCAGACTCTGAAAGGAAAATTGCTGGTGGAGCTGTATCTGCAAATGGAAATGTTTCCATTCAGACAAGGCCAGGTCCAAAGCTACCTGGAATTAATGGCTTTTTTTTTCTTAAGGTTTCCAAGCACTGTGGGTTGAATCTAACTGTGATGAACTAATTTATGAACAGAGGAACCTTGTCTATTTTTACACTGCCTTTCTCTGAGCAGACAAGTGGCATTGTTAATAAATGAACAGTTCCTTGTACATAGCACCGGGATTATTCATAGAATCACAGGCTCACAGACTGGTTTGGGTTGGAAGGGATCTTAAAGCCCATCTAGTCCTACCCCTCTGCCATGGGCAGGGACACCCTTCACTAGCCCAAGTTCCCCAAAGCCCCATCCAACCTGTCCTTGGATACTGACAGGGATCCAGGGGCAGCCACAGCTTCTCTGGGCACCCTGTGGTGACACTTTTACGGGGGAGTTTTTTTCCCAGTGTCTAATCTAAACCCACCCTCTTTCAGCTTGTCCTTTCCCCCTTGTCCTACCACCACACTCCTGGATAACCAGTCTTTCTCCAGCTTTCCTGTACCCCTTCAGGTCCTGGAAGGATGCAGTAAGTTCTCCCCGGAGCCTCCTCTTCTCCCGGTTGAACAACCCAGCTCTCTCAGCCTGTCTCCATGGCAGAGGTGCTCCAGTTCTTGGATCATCTTGTGGCCTCCTCTGGACTTGCTCCAACAGCTCCATTCGAGTCTCTGCTGTTTTATATAAATATAGACGCTCTCTGTTCAGAAAAAGCCAATTGTGAGAAGCTAAACTGCCGAGTTGTGTGCAGCCCAGTGTGCCGACAGACACTGAGCTGCTTTATTTTACACTAAATCAAACAGAAAGGGATGATAAACAAAACTGATGTAGAAGATAAATAAGGATCACTAAACCCACGTGGTCTAAATATCGCTGTTGTTTTTAACATTACAAACCCAAGTTAGTTCTAAAACACTGGAATAATTCTATAAATTTTGGCCTGTATCGAAACCTCAGTAGTTTCAACATTTTCTTTCAGGCAAAAGACATGATGGTGTTAGTACAGATTAGGAGAGATTCTAATTAAATCTTTATACAAAATAAGAAAAAATGGGATCTTTTTTTAAAGAAAATATGGCTGCTAGTGAGAACAGAACCCTTATCTTTCCTGCTCTTGCAAATCCCTCTCAAATGCAGTTATGCTCTGACCTGAGAAGCATCCTGTATTTTAAATATGTTTTTCCTGATGCCTTTTGAATTGTTTTTGTCCTGAGAGGATAAAATCCAACTATATTTTGGAGAGGTATCAACATATAGATTTAGGAGACTAATTTTAGGCACCCAGGATTGACGTTTTGACCAATGGGATTACACTGGTATAAACAACAGCAAAGCCCCAAATCTGGGAAAAATAACAAAGCAGAATGATCTTCTCTAAGAAGGACAATCCAACTTGTACAAAAGCTGCCAAGGATAACTCTAAGGCAATAATTAATGACCATTGCTGCTGGGTCTCTAACTGATGCAGGGGGAATATTGATATAATCCTATTAGTGTGTTGCTCTCATTAATGTACTTATGTCAATTAGCTGTGCATTTTAGCAGAAAGGTGAATTTATGAAATGTTTTGGGGTTTTCTTCATCCCACATGGATTTCCAGTGCAAAAATCAATTTTGAACAACCACCAAAAATCAAGGTCCATTAATGAATCTTATCTGACACTAATGTTCTCTAATTACATTAAGATGTCACAACTAATTTAATGGCATCAGAGTTTCCTGGTCCATAAACAAACACAAGTTTGGTTACATTTACAAAGAATTTCAGTTTTGAACAGGAAAAATGGGAACCGAAATTCCAGTTTTGCTAATTTTCTAAATTTCTGCCATTTATATGTGTTTTGAAATAAAGTGTAAGAAAAAACAGGGCTCAACAGGACATTCAACAACATCTCACCAGTCAAAACAGCAGAGCTTTTGGGGGAGTGTTTAGAAGAATTGAATTATCTTTGCCTCTTTCCTCTGTTAAACACTAAGACAGCCCTAGAAAATTGGCCAAAGTAGCCTGAGCTGCTCCTTGTGACACTACTTCTGCATGTGCTTGTGTCTTGGGGTGTTTGCCTGGGTGCCAAGAGGAAGTCATAGAATCATAGACTCACTAAGGTTGGGAAAGACCTCCAAGATTGCCTAGTCCAACTGTCCCCCTACCACCTATATTACTCACTAAACCATGTCCCCAAGTACATCATCCAACCTTTCCTTAAACAACCTGAGTGACAGACAGATGATGCTGACCTGACCTAAGCACTGGACATCCTTGTACATGTGTGAGGGAGGGCTGGAGCTCACTCCACGGCTCACCTCCATCCACGGTCCTGCTCTGCGTGATCCACCACCTTCCTCTGTGTGACCCAGAAACATGCTCTGCCCTGGCACACACATGCCACAGAGCAGCATGGGACAAGGGGTGCAGGAGGAGGTAATACTGAGTGGTGCCCAGTCCCCATCTTGTGAATCTGGTTGTAAATGTGTGTAAAAGAAGGAGTAGGGGCTACAGCAAAGACCCAGAGAAGGTTTTCGTCACTGCAACACACTTGAACCTTGAAAATGAGTTAAAATAAGACACTGACATAACAAGTCTCCAAAAGATTCATAACTGGGGCAGAGGAGACCTTAACCTAATTCCCACTGGCTTTTTTTCTTGCAAAAAAAAAAAAAAAAGCCCAGCAGACCCTTTCACAGTTGCCAGAGCTGGAGCCTCAGTAAGAGATTATGAGAGATGCAGCCAGTGACTAAGTTCAGACACAAAAGCATTTCTGATTGGTTTCTCACAAGACAAAACTGTTATAAAACCTGCTGCTCATTTTCTGCTGAAAGAGTAATTTGGGAAACTGTCTCTCTTTGTGCTCTAACTAGGCAGCATATGGCTCCAGGTAAGTTTTACTTGGCCCTATTGATTTCACTGAAGGGATTTAATTTTATTTCTCAGCAGAGCAGATTAAAATAGGGGACATGCTTTAGAGGCTTCTGAAATGGCAGAAACCTGCCCCAAAGAAACTACGGCATCAGTGCATCACCGAGGGCATGTCCTTCCCTGGTGTCAGCTCAGAGACATCCACATCCTCCCCAGAGTCTCCTGTAGCATCATATGAGTCCAGGGAATGGCTTTGGCAGAGACAGAGTGGAAAACACAGACAGCAAGCAGACAAATGGGTGATGGAGGTAACAACGTTCAATGCGATTTTTTTTAGAAGTCTGTCTCCAATATATGCTTAATAAATAATTAATTGCTGTTATTTCCAAGTTCATATCCATTTTCACACAAATGCACTTTCAACTCCAGTGATACAAAAAAAAAGGATGCTTTTTTGTTGATTCCTCTTCAGTGCAGCTCTGAAGCAATAAACCAAATTGACTGCTAAATTTAGACAGGAGTACAGTCTGGCCGAGTCATCCCAGAGTCCATAAATTTATTAATAAGGGAGATCAAGACGAGTCAGAAAAAATCCCTGAGATGCAGAGCTGCGTCTCCTTTAGTGGGTCAAGGATAGATAGGTTGGGATATGAAACATGTGTTCTCCAATTTACATGTCTAAGTCTTGGTCTATTTCTATATATGACAAAACCTGCACTGAGGAACACCAGTGAGGTGGACAGCCCTGAGCAGGACTTCCCCATGCTGAGGGGCTTCTTGTTCCAGTCTTCAACTCCATGCTTCTTCCTCTACCCTCAGGATTCCTGTCTTTTTCAGCAGTGGGTGGGAAACATGCTCTTTTATTAGTATTTTCTAAGTGTTACCTAGCAAAGGTCAATTTGAAGCCCTAGATGGTGCCTGCATATTTTTTTTTTTTGCAAAGCAGGTGCGATGGCTGATGTTCAGTCATATTCTGCACAAAATACTCAACTTATCTTGCACTTTGTATGGAAGCAGATGGACATTTCACAATTTGTTTTGGATAGGAAAACAAATCCATAGCAAGAAGTCATCTGCCTCCAGTGTTTGACAAATGAGCATACAGCCAAGTAGAAGAACCATTGCATGGCAAGGTAGGAAAAGGAAGAGGTGGGATATGGATCAGGCATTGGTTCCCTTTGTTGGAGGAAGGGACTGAATCACATCTTCCCTGGGGAGGAGAGCAGGCAAGCAGAGTCATAGATTTTACATGTAACTCCCCATGTGATGTAGACCTTGTATATAAACACCAGTCAGTGCTGGATGAGAGACAAAGGCTCAGATCCACCTGTCTGTCCTTTTCTCCTCCTGTCCATGCTGTTTCCTTGTCTCCTTTCATCTTCCCTTCTCCTTCACTCTTGGGGATCAGTGTCTGCAAAGGGCTTGTTCTGCTTTGAAGCAGCAAGTTCTGGCCACAGCTGCATCTGCAACAAGGAGTATATCAAAAACTGGAAAAGCTAAAAGGGAGTTGGAAGCCAAGGGTGTGGGGGAGGAAAGGTGTCAGGGCAGAGGTGGTCTGTACTACCTTCTCTTGCTGGAGAGCCAGTTTTAGTGCAGTAACTCACTTCATGAGCCAGTGAAAGCCAGCATGAAGGGGTTGTGTGATGCTGCAGTTACTTTCTCTGGGGTTAGAGCTTCACTCATAGAAATTGCAGCCTTTCAGCTACTTAGCAGAAAGATCCCACTTCTGTCCACCTTGCCATAACGCTTGTGTGCCCATCACCCTTGTGGAGTGAAAGACAAGACCTTGCTTCTGTGCTCAAGCTGTAGGATTGCAATGAACTTCACCCTGTCACTAACAGCACATAAATTGCCATCAAAATTTCAATATTAACCAGTGGTTATGAAGATTAAAACTCAGACTAACTAATGCAGCTGCTTCAGTTCATAGTCAGTCCCCCATACATAACATGAATCCAACTAACTTGCAGGTGGCTTCAAAGACACTATTTACCTGAGTAAAGGGAGCAGAACTCAATCCACAACATGACATAAAAGGATCAGTGTTTGCTCTACTTGGCCAACATTCACTGCAAAATGTGTCAGTACAAATGTGGGTGACGTACTACTGTGAAGAAATTAGGACACACTTAACATCTCTCTAACAAAACCATAATGGGAAACAAAGCCTAAAGGGAGCCTACAAGAAGCTGGAGAGAGCTCTTTACCAGGGCATGGAGTGACAGGATGAGGGGTAATGGCTCTAAATTCAAGGAGGGGAGATTTAGATTAGATATTGGGAAGAATTTTTTTACAGTGCTGGTGGTGAAGCACTGGAAGAGGTGGTCCAGAGAAGCTGGCAGAGTTCAAGGCCAGGTTGGATGGAATTTTGGGCAGCCTGGGCTAGTGGAGGGTGTCTCTGCCCACGGCAGGGCCTGGGACTAGATGGGCTTTGAGGTCCCTTCCAACCCAAACCAGGCAGGCAGTCTGTGATTCTAAGTTACTGCACCACACCTGCCAGCCTAACCCACACATCTCACCCCAGCTTGTCCCAGATTTGTACGCCTGTCCCAGCACACCTCGACCTTGTACAAGGGCTGAGGAGCAAACTGGTCTCAAAGCAGTCAGAAGAGCACAAAGAAAAACAGCTTTATTCAACACTGGTGTTGGCTTCCTTGTAAGCAAGAAGGGATGAAGTAACTACAGTTCAATTCCAGATTTCTGCCTTAAGTGATAAGGTCTTTATCTCTTTTTTTCTTGCTCCCAAGAAGCTAATATAAGAGTGCAGCCAGATTTGTTCCTTGTTTGGGTTGGAAAGACTCGTTTGCACAGATCCTTTATGGGTGTTCAGTGTTTCTTGATCAGCCTCGGGGGTTTACTCATACCTCATCCTTCAGGGCTTGGATGCCAACACAGCCCCATGCTGGTGTCTTCTCACTGCTTGCCCTCTCCTGGTCCTCCCTATTACTGCGTGTGCTCTTCCTCCCAACACGGCTCATTTCTTTCCTCTCCTCCAGTGTGAAGCTGGGCTTCCCCAGGCAGGATTTTGCCCTTGGCTGAAAGGAAGGAGAAACACCAACGTGATTATGACTGAAAAACCCCCACTCACATCTCCAGGATACTAACCTGAAGTCAGAGATCACGGACATTAATGAGACAACGCTCACTGTGCTACCTACTCCTGGTGACCAAATCTGCCCTCAGTGGACCTGTTTCACAGATGCTGATAAAGACATATTTATAGCTATTGCTGTCAGTAAAGGCTTTTGCACTGGTGTGAAAAGAGTTTCTCTCTAAAAACAGCTACTTAACAGTCTTGGGGATTTCTTTTCCCTCTTAAATTACCCAAGTTCATCATTCTACTGAGCAAACAAGGGACAGGTCCCCAGAAGCAACTCCTGGCGCTGTTTTTGACCAGCAGCACCTCTCACATCTAGTTGTGTATTCTTAGATCACTGTCCAATTTTCAGTGTAAAGAGTGTCTAAGGTGAATACTCTCCAGGACTGTGGCGTTATTACAAACCCACAAGAAAAAAAGAAGAGCTTCCATTGTTGTTTTAATTCCTCTGAACTTCTGAATTCAGCTTCCCCAAAACACATCCACATATAGAGAAGAAAAGGAAAAAACACTATTTTAAAGAGCATCCCAGAATAAAGGTTGACAACTATTTCCTTGTCATTTAATTCTTAAAAAAACCCTAAGCAAATAATCACTTCCCTGCAGTTGGTTAGGACATTCACTAAATCTCCTGAATTTTGGATCAGCTGTTGGAATAAAAATGGAAATGAACATGAATATATTCCTGGAGTGGCTGATGGGTGTAAACCAGGGGGCAAGTCAGTCCTGAACACAGATCCATCCCGGGCCCAACACATACTTCCACAGATGTGACTCGTGGTTGATGTGCACGTGAAAAACAAGAGTAAAGAACGAGCAGGGCAAACACTGTTGTCTAATTGACTTCTGCCACTACAAATCTAGGCCAGATGCAGCCCTGGATTTCCAGTCATTGAAGAAAGAGCCTCATACAAAGAAAATCTATTTCGCAAAATACAGAAGTGAAAGAGCTTGGAAGGTCACCAAACCTAAACAGTTAAAAGCAATCGCGTTTCAGTTAAGTTGAACTGAAACAAACAGGCTTTAGAAAGAACGGTAAACACAGAAATGTTTCACTGAGCATTAAGCTGAACAAAGAGCATATATCTTCTGAAATGCCTTTTAAGAGCCATCTCATCCTGATGCAGACATGAGACATTGTGCTGCATAAAATTCCTAACTTCTCCCCGCCAACTGAAGCACAAAAATTAAATAGTTGTGGGGTTCCCCAACCCCCCCCCCCCCCAAATCCAAGATTAAATAATGGCAAGACGGCCATCTGAAGCAAAAGGGAAAGAAATGGCTGCACAGTATTAAGAGAGTTAATTATAGATGCAGATTAAAAGGCAAGACTGAGTGGTGGAAGAAAAGGGAAGAGTAACCTCCGGCGCAGAGATACTGACATGCAGCAGTTGTCAGTCACCTAGCAACAAGTTTCCTATCCCTGCTGTGCTCTTTAATTCAGCAAATCTGCTCAGGATGTTGGGCTGTTCTCCTGACAAAACGCATTATGTAGTAGACTAAAGGATACAAAAATCCACTGTACACAACACTCTGCTCCCTATTGACCACTGATCCTTTCTCTCAACCCACAAAAGAGGCTTGCATAATGCTCTGAAAAGAGAAAAGTCTCAACAGAGAAAACATTTGCTTGTAATTGAGATTGACTACATAATGAAAATGATGTTCTTTTTTAAATTCAGCTTGTTGAGGCCATGCTTTTTGTCTCCTGGCTCTCAAAACCCATCCCTGCTGGGAAAAGGGGCAAACATTGTACAAACTCAAACCTGTGGATTTTTTTCCCTTCTTTTCACCGGGAGCCGCGCACACACACACACACACACACGCATGCACGCACATGCATTTTGTGGCTAAATGGGCAAGCCCAGCTCCTAAAGACTTAAACAACTTTGAAAGAAGAGAAGACAAATAAGAAAATTGTGGTGTGCTTCGGCGTCGGAGGGAAGCTGCCTTCCTTTGAAGGGAAGCTGCGGTGAGGCCGGCAGAAGAGGTTTTAGAGTTGTTTTGTCTAACCAAGAAGTGCCGCTGTCTGTGCAGAAGAGTCATTTTCCTACTGAATCCATGTGATAAGTTATGAGCAAACCCAGGTATGACCTGTGCACCCACAGACACACACATCCCTACCGCTGCCTTGAAGTCAGGGCTGTGAGTTGAGATAAGGATCATCTAAATAGGAAGAATAAACTGGTTTAAAAGACCTAAGTCGTGGTACGGTGAGCTCGACTCCACGGCAGAAGTTTGGGTGGGTGGGTGCTCCTCATGGAGTGGGGTCAGTGCTGGCACCACCAGGACAGCTGAGGGTGCTGGACTAGGAGTGCTGGGTGTCTTTTCCTAAGACTTATTGGTAGGTCTCGTCTTGAGTCCAGAAGCCAGCAGAAGGAGGGAAGAAGGTAACAGGAGAGATGCTACGCCTCATCCAGCTCACATGGATGCCCACAGCAAACTCAGTAGATGAAAACAAGTCCTCTGAAGAGGGGTTAGAGCCCAACTGACATGCTCACCTCTTTGGGGTGGAAACAGTTCGTTTGGCCTGTTTGTAAAACACCTAACACAGTGGAGGATCAGCATCATGGGAGCTCCACAAGTGCAGATAATGGCAATAACACGACAAGCCTTTCTGTTGATGACTCTGCAACTGTGCAACTCCAGATAAACCAGTGGTAATGCCTGAAACTATCTGGAATTCCTTGTGAAATAAGACTAATCAGGCATATGAATGTGGAGCACATCTTTACATCAAAAACTGAGACTGCAGAGAAGAGACTGATCCCAGTGAGTCACAGAACACAACATAGGTAGGACATAAGAAGAAAACCCAGCTTTCTTGGAACATGAGACAGGCTCCTCAGCTGCACTGACAGAAGACCCATCACTTCACTGCATAAAGCACTGGTGGTGCAGGTAGAACAGCACTTTCCTCCTTGGACATCAGAACTGATTCTCTTCATATAGACAAATCATGTGGCTGTGCACAAGGAAACGCAGCTGAGAGATTTCACCCCCAAAAAGCTACAGAAAAGACTGAAAAACTACACTGTTGCCCTAACTAAGAGAAGATGGGAAAGGTAACAGTACACTGCTCACAGAACACCATCACTTGGAGGCTGTAATGGGCCAGGATGAGGCTCATGGATACAATACTTCATCCCATCAAAATAGACCCACTTGGATTTAACTCAAGCTCAGCTGCTTCCACCCTCCACTCTCCTAGAGAAGGAAGGTATGAAAGGCTGTTGTTTATTTCCAGGGGTCACCAAACAAATTCCCCACTTGCATAACCCCCTGATGCCCATTCCTGCCCAATGCACCCTTCCCTTTGGGGAGCTGAGCACCACAAGGCACTCACAAGCTGTGTTGCAGCCATGGTTGCCTGCAAAAGGGGAGAACTTTGGCCACAGCTCACCTGGTCTTTGGCCACAGCTTGACTGCTCCTCAACTTTGCTCTGCCCAACCCACCAGCTGTTGCCCGGCTGACTTCATCCTTAGTCCCCAGCTTGTTGTAGGGGTCTGTTCTGAGCTGTAGCAAGTTGGGATAAATATTACCAATGGACATATCTGAGTCGATAACTTTCACTTTCTTTTTCAGGGTGGGTTTTTTATGCTTGGTGTAGCAGAGCCACGGGCAGTTGCTGTAGGCTTTCCTTTGGGATCATCTCTCAAAATAGGGATAATAGTGGAATAATGCTTCACTAATAAGAGATGACTAATGCTGAGTTTATTCTCTGGCTTATTGAAACATGTTTAACAATTTCTCTTCCATATCAATGCTTTCGCCAGTCTTCTGCATTGCTTTGTGTATCAAATAATAAGTTGGGCCCTTTGTTTACTTTAGTAGCCATGGCTCTGAACATAAGGAGAGTTAATGTAAGCAGTATTCACTCCAGTGTGGATATAACACGGCCTGTTAAAAAATAAAGGATTAGGAAGGGCTGCCATGAATGTGTGGTGCACCCACAGCCAAGAAAAAATAGACTTCTATTTTAAAAAGTGTTTCCCTTGAAGAGAATTGTCCCTTTGAAAATGATCAGTTGATTTTCAGAAGTTTTCTTCCCATTTTAAACAAAACAAAACATTATTTTCAATCCTAAAACAAAAATTGTACAAAAATTATGAAAACAATAAATGTAAATTTAAGGGAGAGCTTCTCAAAGCTGGGAATGATCGGAAAGTAAAGTGCAACAGTAGAAAAGTTAGGTCAACCCCTGTAACGAGATGCTGAAAACCTGAAATAGTGGAAGGTTTAGAGGAATGAATTGGAAAAAAAAAAAGAAGTAAGCAGAAGATGTGAATAATTGTGGTACTGCACCTTGCTATCTCCAGAAACAGAGTAGTGTTGTTCACCATAGAATTTAAGACCTTCTGTCACTCAGATTTCATGGGGGTTATAAAGAAGATTCCCCACAACGGAGTTGGATCAATCACGGAATATGCAAGAGCCCAAATTGCTGAATAAAAAATAAAAGCCATGCAGTAACTCCTAGTTCTATAGAGATGAGAGAACACATTTACACCCATTTCTAGAGTTTTGTAAATATGCTCAACGGGGATATTTGTTTTAATTCTACCTACAATAACGACCTGTGTAAATCCTGCCCTAGCTTAACTCAGTGTAGCTCCTCTCCTGTTGAGCAGCGCACACCAGCTGTGGGAGGGACCTTGGCTTCCAAGAGCCAAATTTCTGCTAAGCAGGATGTTATTTTTCAGGTATGGTCTTTAGAAAAGTTTTATCTCAGAGAGGATAAAATTAAAGTGGACACCGGGGTCAACACAGAATGGTTGGATCGCGTCCCACCAAAAGTAGGAATCGCGAGGGATTCTCCTGTTGATATTTTAAACTTTTGTTCGTGCAAGTTTTAATCAATTAAAATGCATTATCTACCCTCTTAACTTTCTCAGAGAGGATTATCTGACATTTACTATTCACCAGTTTTGCTGAAAAGGTTAATAGTTCACAGGCTGAAGTTAGAAGTAAACAGAATTGATCATTCTTAATGCTTCGGCTGAAACGGAGGGGCTTTGTGTTGACAGGCTAGGAGATGTAATGAGCCTCTAGTACATTCTTAAGGCTTGTTTCATTTGCTCTGTGAATGGGGAAAGTAAAATTATAGTCTATAGGTGTTTTCCATGGTTCTTTCATAAGCAGGCCTCCTGACACCAATTAAAGAGATTATGTCATCAACTGAAAAGAAAGCTATAACCTTGTATGCTAATGCCGTGATTACTTAAGACAGGGTCACTGGACCCAATAGAACAGTGAATGACCTTGGTGAAATTAACTTCGGAGCTCAATTCCTAATTAACTGTTTTCAATGAAAGAATGTGTGATTTCAGGCTATTGGTCAAAATATTCACTTTTTTCTGTACAAGGGCTTTGCCACCAGAAGTTAGTCTCCAGCAGCATAAAAAAAAAAAACAAACCAGGAATAAGATTAGGAAATGGCAAACAGCGTGTCCAGAGCTTTATGAAAGCAGATATTGTGCCCTGGATATTTTGCCTGAACAACTTTATTCTTTTGAGGCTTCTTTACCCACAGTGCAAAAAATTACAAGCCTCAGGAGGAAACGACACATTTGAACACACATCCAGGACAGATGAAATGGAAAAAGAGCTCACCAAAATGCTACAATGTAGCTGTGTATAAAATACAAGCATATATTTATACATATTATAAATTTACCATTTTTAATGGAATTGCAGCATATACAAAAATCCAGCCAGGGAAGCTGCGTTTCGTAACATTGGAGGTGAGTGAAAAGAAGACAGGGAAGCATTTTCAAGCAGCTTTCCATGTGCTCTCCCACGTACAGGCAGTGATTCTCCAAAAGGAGGGCAGATTGCCAGAGTACCCCTTGGCTTTGCCCTGTGCCCTGGGCTGATGATCTCTGACAGAGATGCACACTCATTCCCGGTACTGGGGTACTGGTAGGGGCTGTCCCCTGGAAGCTGTTGCTCAGCACTGAACCTACCTTGGATCTCTGGTCAGTTATGCTAAATTCACACTCATTCATAGTTCACCTTACCAGGAAGAAACACACATCTGAAAACACATTCAACGCTGATAACCATCAAATTTGTCTGTAAAAGAAGTCACTTTAACCTGTCAGTCCTTTTCTACTTTCTTAAATAACTAACTTTTTAGGCATTGTCTGAGTCATATTCAGACTGGCAGTGCAAGTCCTGAGGATGTTGCTAAGCCAATACTCCAGCAAAGAGCAAATTCCTCTTGAAAATTACTACAGAGCTAATGGCAACTTGCTTCACGTGTAGGAAGACTTCAGACCTGAGACACCTATATGACCCAGTTTTACTTCCATGGGGAGGAATTTATGGGGTCAAATGTTACACCTGTGCCAGTTCTGAGTGTGTCACAAGTTCCTTCCTCTGAAAGCTATGAGCAAGGCAAGCAAGGTGCCCTGGTGTCCTTCTATCCCCAAGCCAGGATAAAGCTAATGTTCCAGAGAAAGCCCTCAGTACCTGGTGCTCAGAATCAGCAGAGTTGTCCATGTGCCATGGGCAAAACCCCAAAGGGAGCTTGCAGCAAAGCCAAAGAGTGAGCCAGCTTCCTGAAACTCCATCTCTGTTTGCAAACCACATCTGTGCCAACCATGCGGCATCACTGAGTGACCACCGTGCCAGCTGCTCCTCTCCTCACGTAGAACAAAAATGTGCCTGGGCTTGGACACAGACATTCACTGTTCATGGGAACACTCTGGAATATCAGAGGCCAAAGGAAGTCTTTTTCCCACGGTCACCAGGTTATAAAGCAGCGTATGTAAACAGGAATCCGGCTCTAGGGGACAGTGGAAGAGACTGAAGGAGCTGCACTGGGAATTAAACTGGTGTGATCTTCATGGCATTGCTGATACCTGCCTGGAGACACGGCATATGGATGGGAAGGCACTAATTGAACATAAAGATCTGTGAAACCTGTGATCCTGTAATATAGGTGACACAAAGGACACTATTCACTTACAGTCCAACCAAATGTGGGCACCTGCTTTCTCTAAGAGGCCAGAAAATGTCATTTCATACAGATTTCTGGCTTTATTTTTACTGCACATCAAAAAATACACCGGTAAGACTAGGCAGGGATGTAATCAAACAAGCCCCAGGACTGGCTATCACCAAGCTCATAGCGAGTTCAGCCCCCCAGAGCACGCTTTGGGTAACCACTCTGGCCCCTGCCTAATAAATGGCAAAGGAGCAGTTAGTAAATTCGCTGAGAGGTGCAATTACAAGCGATAGGAACATGCTGCCCGCTGAAAGCAGTGTATTCTTTGCTGCTTGTTTGTGGAGGAGGGAAAAGAAAAGGGAAGGGAAAGATTTCTCCCTTCACTGTGGACCACCCATGAAAGTTTTTGTCTCCTAATTCTGACATGAGAAAGAAAAGAGATATTTGTTGCTTACAGCGATGCCTCGAGCCCTCGTGTGGGTTTCTCCCCGTACGTTATGGCTTTGAGAAGCGATTTGCATTAATGGGTTGTCCGAGCGGAGACAGGTGTTGCAGCACCTGCACTTCCTAAAGCTGCATCTCATTAAGAAGCTGCACTTATAGAGGAGATATTTAAGGGACTGGGGCTGTGCTAAACTGGACCACTAAATTGGCAAAGTTTATCACTTGTGCCGCGAAACCATGCAAATCATTGACGAGCAGAGCTAAATCCTGCACAGCACCGGGAATTGGGCACGGGAGTGATTTTCAAAGAGTGTCAGTGCAATTAACCTTCTGGCCCATGCTTTAGCCTTTGCCTGGACCTGATGACAGCAGCTTTACAGGATGCAGCTCCTCAGGTGAGGCCTTGGAGCGCGCAGAACCGAAGCCAGCAGGCTCTTTGTCACCATCTTCATTCAAGAGCTAGGTCGGCGTGAACGAGGTAGCGTTTAGTGAATAAATATTTTGGTGGTACAGAACATGACAGCAAGGGCACTGAGGTTGGAAAGCCTCCTGGCACTGAGGATTCTGTAGGAACAGGGAGCAGCTTACAGGCTACAGGGGCTGAAGTGGAAGATCTGCTTACTCGCATGAGTAAGGGTGACTAGTAGGAAGGATTGCAAGATTAAGCTCTTCAGGAATGAAGTGCTAACGGGTCTGATGGTGAAGTGGCTCTGCAGTTGCTTACACAGTGATATAACCCACTCAGGCATGCAAGCTTCATGTGCATATGTCCATGTCATAGTACCAGCAACTTGCTAAGTGCACACAATCCCTGCCATCAGAGACATGAGAGTTACCTCCTTGTAAAAAGCATGTTAAGAAAATACACTGCCTCGTGCCAACACTCATTCGTACATTGAAGCGTATAAGGGGGGTATAGGGCTTGGGTGAGACAGCCTTCCTTCTGAAAGAGCCCTGTCTGCCACTTGTCCATGTTTGCAAGCAGACTGAAGGGTCACAGCAGCTGGGAGAAGTTTGAAAAACTCTGTGGAGACAGGAGAGGGTGATAGAGCATCCACCTTCCAGGGGCAGGTTCTGGTGCTGAGGATGTGCAAAATAGAGACCCTAATGAGGCAAGGCGCTGACTAGAGCTGCGTGATAACTAAGATGGCTTAGAGACCTCATTCAAACTTGAGTGGAAGTGGGGCTTTCCTCTTTGTGCTACCAGACTAGGGTTGAGAACATTCAGAAAGTCTTTAAAAATCAGTGTTGCTGTGATGGTGCTGTGAGCTTTGGCAAGATCCAGCTATGAGTCCTTTTGAGTACCATGGACATATTTCAAGTTAAGAATTAATACCAAATTCTGCTAGGTATTACTAGTCTCATTATTATTACTAGCCTCATTACTCACATCCAGCCTGATCATACTCTCATGGTCTGTACATGAAGTGCTGCATTGTTTCATTCTGGTTCGCTACAGCTTTCAGCCCAATCAAACCTGCTGTTGAAACTTGCCAGCTGCCAGCAACAGCATAGAGAAGTGCTACCCCCCATGGCCCCCAACCCTCCTGGGTGCAACCAGTTGCCTATCTGGAATGCAGCCCTTCCACAGGATGCCTCTTGCACTGCACACACAGGCTAAAAACCTTTTCACAAGGGAAAATACTTAATCATTGCTATCAATCAAATAATTAGTTCAAATGTTTTTGAGCACAGAAAATCAGTGTCAGGCTCTAAACATC
The DNA here is from genome assembly GCA_013399135.1 of Heliornis fulica. NCBI lineage: Eukaryota > Metazoa > Chordata > Aves > Gruiformes > Heliornithidae > Heliornis > Heliornis fulica. The sequence continues at coordinate 371,553 of VXBZ01009180.1, forward strand.
TCCCCTCCCTGCCAAAAGCTGACATGCCTTGTAACAGCTTTGGAGTAAAACTTTCAAAGGGGGAAATGAGAGATGAGCAGCAGAAATTATTGAAACCAGTTTCCTTTCTTTCATTATGGACTATGTTTAGAGATGATTGACAATGTCTTTCCTATTTCCTTCCTCTGAAGTCCACTTATTTTTTAGCAGATATGAAGTTCCTTCCTCTTTATCACTATTAGCAAGTGGACAGACCCCAGAAGTAGCTGCTTTGTGTGCAGATGTGGATGGCAGTGTGTTTGCCCAACTATTTTTCACTGGAGCATCATTCCCAAAGCAGGCTGAGGAAAAGAACACAGCCCCAGAGAGTCTGCTGGAACAGAGTAGGCTCCAGCACGGTCAGCTCTTCACAGAAGATGCTCTGGCAGCAATTTCCACATGTGTTAACAAGAGTAAAACACTGCTCTTATTGAGCACTCTTCTCATCAGCAGATCACAAAGCACTTTACAATGGCTGCACCACTGTCTCCTTTTCACAGGTAGGAATGATCAGGCCCTTGGTCATTTAGGAGGTTACTGTACAACCAAGAACACAAGAGAAGACATTTGAGTTCCCCAGCCATGGCTCCAGTCCCTCAGCCACATGACTTCACCCCAGGAATCATAGGATCATACTGAGTTGGAAGGGACCCATAAAGATCATTGAGTCCAACTCCTGGAAAGAAAGACTCCAGAACTAAGGACAGCAGTAGAGCTACATTTATACTGTTTGATGATAGGAAGTTGACCCTATATCATAACAACCTTGATATTCACATTTGGAATGACTCTGATTTAAGTCCTGGTTTGACAGGTCTTCTCTTTCACCTTGTGAGGACCAGCCAATGAGGGCAGGACTTGTGACGTACAGGAGGCCGTGGGTACGGAGCTGCAGGACTGCTTCAGAAAAGCATGACTTGTTGAGACAACCTTCCCTCAGATGGGATGGGAAGCTGTGTCTTCCCTTACAGAGAATTTGGTGCCAGGGAGCCTCAAAGCCACCTGCTTTCCTGCCCATGGAGCAGGGCTAATGGCAGCGCAGGCCATTGGTCTCCCTGGTCCAGAGCTGGTGTGTGAGGAGGGCATGAAGGCTGAGTCTGGATGCAGATTACAAGAGAATCTCACCCTGACTGCTCTGGACCATACCCTAACCTGTTGATCACAGAATCACAGAATTGTAGGGTTTGGAAGGGACCTTGAGAGATCATATAGTCCAACCCCCTGACAAAGCAGGTTCCCTAGAGCAGGTCGCACAGTTTGGTGTCCAGATGGGTCTTGAATGTCTACAGAGAAGGAGACTCCACAACCCCCCTGGGCAGCCTGTTCCAGTGCTCCATCACCCTCACCATTAAGAATTTCTTCCTCACATCGGTGTGGAACCTCCTGTGGTCCAAAAACCACACGGTGTAAGCACAACAACTTGTGCTTTCATACACATTCTCATTCCTTTTTACAGACACATTCACATAGTGATCATTTCAGGTTCATTCATTTCAGGTTCTTCTGTTCCCATCCCTGGAGGAACAGACAAGACACCTTCTGCCAGCAGTTACGTGCTGCTCTTTGTCACCGAGCTCCGACGCTATACACCAGGAGGGAGCTGCTCCTCTCAGCCTTGCTGTGCTCTTTTCATCAGCTGTGATTTTTTTTTCCCTGACAAAAGGAACTGGAGCCCTCTTGTGTTGAGTTTTAAAGCTTGCAACAATCCCTTTAGAAATCCCTTGAGATTACACCACCACCCCAGCTTCAGCGGGATGCTGCGATGAGCTATTAATAGGAATCGTCTCTTCTCTTTGCTTTAGCAGCAGCAAGACATGCAGTGATACTCCAAAACAGATTTCAGCTTCAAAGGCCACAGACTTAATTATAAAAAGATAAATAAAAACATCTTATGGTATAAAGCCAGCTGACTGTCATCTCAGCTACTGAAAAGGTGGCTTTTTTATTCACTGGAGTTTAATTAAGAGTGCAATCTGTGCTGGCTATGGAGGAGGTATAGGTTAGAAAGGGCAGGGATGACTATAGGGTTTGCAATTTCACTTGAATGGCAAAGTTGCCTGTTCAATCTCAGGTCACACTTGCTACACAGAACTGTGCAAAATGACAGATTTCCACTGAGGGGAAACAATGAATTTCCCTAAACCTGAGATCACAGAAACATCAAAGATCTCGAGTTGGAAGGGACCCATAAGCATCATCAACTCCAACTCTCTGCTCCTTGCAGTCTTACACAGCACTAAACCAAAATATCAGCACACCCAGCTGCCCTCAGGCTCAGCTGCTTTGGGCTACAGATGCCCATTTGTACTGGGAGGGGACCAGAGGATCCAGCTTGCATTTGGACTGGTCCCAGTCTGTAGAGGGAGGGAGCCAGGGGATCCAGTCTGTTCTGGGATGGGTCCCAGTCTGTTCTGGGATGGGCCAGGATATTTCAGTATGGTGGAACAGCACACACACTTTGGAAGAGGCAGCACCTAAATTGCCAAGAATTCCTAGGGTTATTTCAAACCAATATAAATTTGGTGTTATTTTTCATTATTTTTATTTATAAATTATGTGGGTTTTTTTGCTTTTTCAGTGCTAACAGTTTGACAGTGAAAGCTGAGGTTGAAAACCCTTTAAATACAAGTACCGGTGTTTTATTTTAAGTAGCTAAAATATTTATTATATGACCACAATCATTTCACTTGTGAAAATGTTGGTGAAAACCTAGGATTGTATTTGCCTTAGGTTTGTAGGAGGGGAGAGATTTTTAGTTGTTGCAATCCAGCTTTGATAAAAATTGCTATAAACCAATCTGTTTAATTGTTTCTATTGCAGACTCAGTTAAGGTATCCTAAAAAAAAAATGTTCCTTGTGCTCTTAACTCCTATATACAGGTTTACAACATGGGTCCTAATCCTGTAATGAGCCTTTTAAGGCCATTTTATTAGGGATTATTATTATTTTCTGCAAATTGCAATGATATTTTGCATGGAGTAAACAAGGTCCTTGCCCTGTGACACACTCTAGCTCAGAGACACATGATCTGTGGAATACCATCACATAGTACCTGGCCTTACACACTCCCTATGAAAGTCAGCCTTAAAAGGTCCCATAAAGGGGGCAGTCTCTAAGGAGGGTTTTGAAGGCTGAGAAAAAGAGAGGTCAAGTAATTAGCATGAGTTGAGCCCTTTCTGCCACCAGCACAGCACTTGGAAGACTGAGACCCAAGACTTTCCTAGACAACATCCTCAACAGCAAAGAAATCGATGCAGATGTCGTGTCATTCACTGCTTTCATTGCACACTGTCATATCTCCAGTCTTGAAGTCCAGTCCAAGACAATGTGTTTCCTGTGTGAAAGCAGGAACCTAGGCTGTGACTCTGTGACTGCAGAGCTTTCCGGGCCCCCAGCTTGTAAGACAATACAGGAAACAGCTTTTCATGAACTGCTGACACTCCCCCTCAGAATTCAGGCCTTTTAAAGATGCTTCCAGAAAAAGGCTTTAATATAAATGCCCCCAAGTATGAACCTTTTAAAAAAAATCTGTCTACATTTGGTTGGAGATGCAGATCTATTCAGTACAGGTGAAGGTCACGTTTGATCTTTCTCCATTTTGCTTCCTGGTTCTCACCAGATGCCAAAGATCACGATTATAATCTGACACAAAAGTGTCTTCAGCAAGAGATGCATTTCCCCTGCTTGTGGTTAAATACAACACCTACAGGCACAATTACATTTTACATTTCACATTTCGAGCCTGCAGGAATGCCAACTGGAAGAGATAACTTATAGGTGTGTTGGCTTTTACTGTCTGGATTGCAGAGCACATCTGAGATTTACCAACAGCGTGCAGTTGGTGACTTTCACCCCGGTGGAGCTGAAATGGAAATAATTTGTGCTGATAGTACCTTTCACTGAGAGAGTTCCTAATACCTCATGCAAACAGCAGCTGTGTGTCCGAGAGACACGGCGCTCTAACGAAGCAAAGAAGGAAGACTCTGACAGAAGACATTACCTTAATGTACCATAATGGGACTTGCTGATTTGAATGAAGTAGCACGTTAAACACTCTGCAGTCCCTTTACTGTGTGCCACGGTCCTATTTACAACTCTAAATTTAAGATATTTGCACTCAATATAATTTGAGATGTGCCAACATGTCCGGATTACAGTATTTTTCCATTTATTTTATTTTTAAAAATTTAAAAAGGATACATAGAAACTTTGTCCCTGGTGGGCACCTGACAGCTATGAACAAGCTTTGCAGAAGCATTCCCATCATTTACCTCTTGGATGCATCTTTTGAAATGAAATGTTTGTCTCAAGCACAAGGTCAGCACAAAGTCACCTGTCACTTGTAGAAACACCACTGGTTTCAAAAACTAGCTAACACTTGTCTTTGTAACCATTAGAGCAATAAACATGTTCTATGACCCATTCATAATGAAAAAAAATGCAAACATTAATAAACTTACCTATTAATAGCTGTAGAGCACCATAACCCATGTTGTATGTGTGGTATTGTGCTCAGCCCCAGCGCTCATTGAGCACACGTGTTCCTCCCAACTGAGTCAGGCATATGCCATAATCAAGGAGACAATGGACAAGGCAACAACATATACCATTAGATGACTACAACCTACTACCTCCTCGACTTCTACAGCATTATTTTTCTTCGGCCATCTTTTGAAAGCCAGCCTCTCCCTCTCCTTCCAAATTCAAGCATCCATTCTTCCTTCTGCTGCTGCACACTCATACCCTAGAAAGTCTCCCTCACCACCTCCCCCTTCTACAAGATGGTTGCCTTCATTATCCTTAAGGAGTTGATGATGAGCCAGGTGCTTCCTAGATGGGTGGGTACCATAGATAGCTCACCTGAGGAAGCTGAGAGGGTTATTCCTGCTCAGCCCCCTGAGACACTGGCCTGAGCCAAGGGAAGAATCAGACCATAAAGACTTGACCCTCCTCCCATACACCCTGTCTATTGAGATCACAACTTGCATTTATCAAAGGACTCACAGATTATTTAAGCTAAAATTTTAATTGGAGTTTTAATTAAATCTTTTAGCTTGAAATTCAAACCTTTGTTTTCTTTAATGTTCCTTGACATAAATTAAGGAAGCCTGAAATAAAAAATTTCATCAAAAATTGGAATGTTTTATTTTGTGAATGGCAAAATGCCTTTTTATGAACAGCTTAATTAAATCTCTGTAATCTTCAACTTCATGAAATAGCTGAACTGGCAGTTATATATTTATTTGTTTACTTGATATTTGTCTTGGCTGAGAGGTTTTGCAGCTACATCTCTCTCCTCATTTTACCTAGGGACCCTGCTGAGCTCTGGGGCTCACAGCTGAGTCCTCTGTGTTGTTCTTAAAGCAGCTCTTGTATTGTCTTCCTGCTCCTCAGATGCTGGCTTACCTGTGAAGGTGGCTTCTGCTCCTTAATTATTTGCCCTTGTTTTGCCCGGTTCTCTCCATTTAACACATCAGGAGCTTGAGTGTTGCTACTGGTGGAGTGTTTCTGCATATATATTTAACATCTTCCCTACTGGTCCAGAGATTTCCCAAAGCCTCCAGAGAGGTGTGGGTTTGGTTGGTCGAGAAGAATTGGATTGTCTCTGGTGCCACAAATTGGGAACTCCTGGCTTAAGAAGATGGTGCCTGAAGACCATGGTGCTGAAAACCTATTAAATGTGGCAAACTGAGAGGAGCTTTGTGTGCCGTTTTGCTGCCCACGTTGGGCGGTGAAGATAACCACAAGCCGAAGCCATCCGTCACACCACGCCATGTGATATGAAGCTGAAGAGGAGGCTTGACAGCTTGGCATCCCCCATGCAGCCAAGAGTTGAGCAGGACCTCACCTGCAGAGTGGCAGTCCCCAGCTGCTCATCGCTCCTCCGCTGCACAAGAAGCCCCCTGCAACATGCGCCGTGCAATAGGTTGGCCAGCAGCATCTGGCATGGGGGCGGGGGCAGCCTCGAAGTTGGAGCGAGCTGTGACACTGCGCTGCAATGTCATGAGCTGCTACTGCTCGTAGGGCCATGGAGAATACATGAGAATTGACAGTGAGGTCAGGGAGATAATATGAAGGAGCTAAAGCGGCTGGAAACCTGGAGAGAAAATGACAAGTTCTTTTGCACTTTTTGAAGCTGAACCTTATTTACTTCTGGGGACAGATGATCTGAAGAACATGTATAAACGAGTGGGTAAGTTAGAAATTGCAGGAAACTAAGAGAAATGTGGGTAGTGAGTAGCAGTGGAAAACAAGGCAAGGATAATTTTGGGTCTTAAGTGAATCCTACTGGAATTTTTCATTTTATTTCAGGAAATATGCAGAAGATATCTCATTGCTAAACCCCCCCAACAACAATGCAACCATATGTATTCATATGTGGCTAGATCCGAAGTGTAATTCTCTCAGTGACACGATGGTCACCATGGGTTGGTTTTTTTTTTTAGCTTGTATGGGGGAGGAGGGAGACAGAAGTCAGCCAGTAGCTCCACTGACATGGCAAATCTTTCATCTTGCATAAACCTTCTTGCCACAGGAGCCGCGCTGCTGACACTGAATTTCTGGTTTGCGGTGGTCTGCGAGCGGGTGTCGCGGGGCGGGAAGCACTCGGCACGGGTTGGCTTCAGTGGAGAGACAGTGTGGGCAGCTCTTTGAGTCCTGCAAATGCAGGAACGCAAGCTGGCCAACAAACTTTTGTGAATTGGACCACGAGTCATGATTAATTTATCAAGCTGTTCTAAATACATCAGCTAAAATAATGGAAATATAAACAAAAGTTACGTAATTCTTCCTTGCCTGTGCTTGGGCCCTGCCTGTGATGGCAGAAACATAAACTGAACTAGAGCGTATAAAAAGATTTCCAAGAAAAAGCCTTTGTTTAACGTTTCCTGTGCATCAGATATTCCACTTGCCTCCCAGACACATATATCCCAAATCACGCTTTTGCTGTCCACAGAAAATTCCTCCATCTATTTATACTTTCAAATCTGTGATCTTATACAATAATAAATAGTAATGAAGTCCTGAAGTAAATACCAACGTTACGGTTTCACTGGAGATCTTGCTGACATTTATAAATATCCGCAGCTTTCATGGTTCAGGACACTGGCAGAGCTCACAGATCCTGTTAAACTTTATCATGTAATTGTACATATGGTCTCTCTTTTGAAAGTATAATGCATGGGGCTTATGGAATATTTCTGTTAGGCAGCACTGGGTGTGTTTGCTTGCTGTATCAAAGCTGTGTTTCTGTGGGGATGTATCTTAGCTGACCCACTAAACCCATTTTTCATCACAGCTGACACCAAACAGCACACATACACATCGGCTGGACTTTCCCAAGCTATGGAAATAGTGCTATCTTGTGATTACTCACTATTCTGAATGAGTCATCCATTTATATATCTGCCCATTTATACACTAGGAGATACTCCAAGAAGACTAATGGCCATTTCGCTTCTTGTGTATGCCTTTGTCTATCAACAGGATTACAGGACTCGGTTCCCCGTGGTGGAAAGTTTAGCTCAGTGTCCCAAGAAATATTTTCCAACTGAACACTGTCATTGCCCTGCTCCAAAAGGTAAGAGAGAGGAATTTCACAATATGGCCTGGAACTGAACCTGGCACAGGACAATGTGGGGCCAGGGATTTTGCTGTGGGAAGCAGGCAAATTTGAGGAGCTGAAGAGCATCAGTAGCAATAAGTTTGAGTCCAGCTTCTCTCAGAGATATTTGAGTGAAGAAGAGCAAAGGATTTGGAATGCAAATTAATTTCAGAAATCAATTTCAGCCTGAAATTCAGGGTGGTACATTGATCTCTGAGCCAGTTTCTTGCTGAAAGCCCCTAATGGTGCAACACTACCCAACTGTGCAAGAAGGCAAATGCTGTAACACACATTCCTTCAACAGAGTCCTAAGTATCCAGTATCTCACATTTATACCAAAAGATGGGGAATTCAGCAGAAATTCTCCACTCCAGAGAATTCTGTCAAATTATGTCTTTGCTCCTTGTAAAATAGGAAAGACCCCCCACCCACACACACTGTCTTTGGGCTCCCAAAGGACCTTCCATCCAAGCAGGAATCAAATAGCTGTGGTCTCTGATCTCTGCTACAACTGGTAAGAAAACTGTAACTTCCAGGTAAAATAATTGTTAAAGCTCCCTTTTCACATGGTTAATTTCACAGTCCACGGGAGTCTCACTCTCAGTCATCCCCCATCTAACATGAGATTTGACAGAGGCCTCGGGACAGTCAGAATGAGAGGAACTGTTCAGACAAAGCTTCCTTGGTTGTGCAGATGTCATACAGATACAGCTCCCAATGACTCTGCACTGCCTCCCCTGGAGTATGAAAGAAACTTGTTAAATGGATTCTACCGGCCCTACTGAAGCCCTAATGCTACTCACACTTAAAGGAAGTGAAAAAGTATTTTGAATTATCTCTTTGGGATACGTTTTATAGATGAACATTTGGGAACAGCCAATGTTAACTCCCTATCCAGGCACTAGAGACACAAGAACTGTGATTGCCACTGCTACTGCCGAGGATGACACCTTGAAGAGACTGGCCAAGGCAAGTGGGATGGACTGCTATTGAGGTAGACACTACATCTCAGAAACAGGTGGGGTTTTGCTTGTGGGCTACAGGATGGCTCACTGTAAAACCAGCTTTTAAGAGAATGCATGAAGGACTTTAGACTCCAGATTTCCAGAAATGTATTTATACTGGCCTAAAATAAATGTAACATAGAGGAAGGGAGGAAGGCTTGCTGCATATGCCACAATACAGATCAAGTCGAGCGAAAAAGCCAGTGTTGGTGGCACATGAAAAATTAGCTCCCTGAAGCAAAGTAGGCAACGACTTATTTACGCTGGCTGGAAAAACTGCCTGTACTACACACTTGTTCTTCTCCTACCTCTATTCCCAAGTAAGGCTAACCAGCCTGGTGATTTTGTATATCAGATCTTTTTGCTAGACACAATAAAGTCTGTAGACACTGGCTAATGTCATCCATGAGCTAAAGCACTTGGCAATGAATCACTGGTGAAGACATGTAACTCCATCCCTATTATCCTCATTCTGATAAAGGGAAGAAAAGCAGCGATGAAATGATTGTGTACCTAAAGAAAGGTTGTAAGGTCACGTCCTTAACCACCTTTAGCAGTGTTAAATTGCAAAATAGCACAATGAAGTCTGTTTACATTCAACAGAGAACCGGAGAAAAGTGTTTGCCCTAATGTTCAACCTCAGGGACCTGAGAAGGATTCTATAAAGAACTCAGTCCTTGTGCCTGTACCAATACCAAGAGCTGACCCAGCAGTGAGTTGAGACTGAGATTAGACCAGCTGAGCTGCTTCCAGCACACACAGCGAGTCTGGTAGGATCCTGCCACTGCTTTGCCTTCTCCGTAGCTGAAGACTTTGTCTCAACACACAGTCAGGCTGTGTGTGTCCCCACCAAATGCTTCCTGGCACCATGACGCACAAAGATGCCATCTGGGATCCAAGAACTGTATGTCCTTGCTGTGAAGACCAATGGGTTGGTTTGAAACTAGCAGAAAAGAAGTATAGGGTAATGGGAGAGGGAGGGTGAGTGCGGCTGGATGTGTGATCTCGGCGCCTCGTTACAGGATAGTTGAAATCATAGCTGGAAAAATGAATTTTAAGCATCTTTATGTGAAGTGACCAAATCATTGCACTGTTTGCTTTTTTGATTGGATTGTCCTGCTCCTAACCCAGTAATTTCCCAGGCTATTTCACTGCTAACGAGTATAATTACTGCCAGCTCAGATAAGCCCAAAGGTAACAACACAACATCCTTTCCACATTTCTGTGTTTTGAATCTTCAAAGACGAGGTCTTTTAAAGGTCATATCTTGACAGAATCCCCTTTTTACCCCCCTGTTGTGCTAAAATAGATCAGTATTATTGACCTTGACAACAACGCCTGAGATGTTTTCTGACAATCTATTCTGTATCAATGAGCACATAAAACTGCTTTTATGGGCTGGGGCGCTCTCCGTGCATTTGATAGCAGGCAGATCGGCTTTTCTTGACAGGGCATCGAGTAAAGAGATTTAATGTATCCATCTCAATGTGAATTGGATCGTACCCCCCTGACATGAGATCCCCAGCCCCAGGGAGAGCCGCGCTCAGCGCTGTGTTGCTGCATTAGTCACTCGTAATGGCTACGTGAAGAAACAGAGCATGACAAGAGCTAAATAATATTGTGAGTGGGGAAATGTCCAGGTTTCCACAGCCTCTCTGCTTTGCCCAGGCTTTTTAAATGTGAAAAGCAGTAAAATGCTTTTAAAGAGGGCTTTTGTGCTTTTTTAAAGCAGGCTTTGTGAAGGTAGATCTTGAACAATGAATAAGGCAGCCATGGATCCTGCTGAGGGCCAGGCAAGAACTCAATGTTGGCTCATCCAGGTGGCTTCAGATTTGGGGTGGTAAAGCGGCCGATTCACTAACTCTCGTGGTGCTGACCGGTTTCAGAGGGGCCAGTCCTCAGCCTGTGTATGCTTTTACTCCTGCTTTGGGGCAACAGGTCCCAAATTGTTCATTGCCTCCAAATGCTCTTCTTCACTGGTGCTCATTCCAAAATAATCAACAAAAAATAGAGTTTAAACTCAGCATTTGGTGAAACTCTGGCCCAAAGGAAGGTGATGCGAATGTGCCAGTGGGGGCAGAGGGGGCAGGATTTCACTTGTAGAGGTAGAAACAGGTTTTGCCAGAATCCTGACTCTTTCCCTTTGACTTACAGCGATTTCTGGGGGAGAGGGGAAGGGGGAAGGAGAGGGAAATACTGTAGTAGATAAACAAAAAGAACCACACAGTAAGAATATGTACAATAATACTGATATTCTGGTGGCTTGTATTAAAATTTGAAAAATGAGGCACATGAAAAGAAGACACAATGGAAATAAAAACTTTCAGAATTTACATTTCTCTGGTTTAAAGGGTTATAAATAACCTTGCTAGTGGGCTGAGTTACCTCCCATCATTAGCCTTATCTCCACAATGCCTGTTCTATCATGCTGTTAGTTTCAGGGTCAAAAAACTCACCTGGAAAAGCAGCAACACACAGCAGATGTCCCTGAACCCGAGCAGAGACACATGTTAACCAGCCCTTTCACAAGGCTCTCACTGGGAAGTCAACTAAAGCTTTGAGTGTTTGTCCTCCCCTGTATTACCTGTGTTCAGAAATGGCATGGAAGCATCATGGCAATTCTTCATGACCTCTTCTGGAGGCACAGGATCGTTGTCCAAGGATTTTCAGCTTCTGTATCAGTCCAAAGACAAGAAGTATAACTGAAAACAACATCTGGAGAGGAAAGGTGTAGCTTGGTATGGCAGAACCCACAGGACGGGAGAAACACCAAGTACAGGTATACCGCTCCTCCAGTCAGTGTGGGGAAAAGGGATGGAACTGGGATGACTATTTGGAATTGATTACACATCTGATCAATGCATAACTATCAATTAGTATGCAAAATGCAGTACAGAAAATGCAATCATGCAATGTAGAAACAGAAGCAGGGGTAGTCCAATCTTCTTTTTTTTTTTTGAAGGACGAATAAGGTTTAAATATAAAACAGAATTCATATTCCTAAATATACTATTGTAACATCCTGGATATGTCTAACCAGGATTGCTCTCACACCAATTCTTTCTTATATCAGTGATAGTTGTTTAGCAGGCAAGTATGTGTGGAAATACATATCAATGCATGGTGAAGAGAGAAACATTTTAATTTCCCAAATTACTCAAAATAAGCAATACAAGCCTATGAAATTCTGTATGTGGACAAATGTAAATAAAACATACCTTTTTAAAAGGTTAACTACCCCCTGGGGGCTCTGATGAACAAAACCAACTTTAATGATAATTTTTGACCCAACAAACATTTCTGAGCACCAGGATGTGTGCAGAGACCCCTAAAAATCCTACTCCTCTCCCCTTCCCAAAAGAAAGAGCGCTACTGTCCCAAGAATGAACGGTTCTGTGATCTCTTATTTCACCTGTATGAGCTTGTTTGATACCTGCAGTGGCAGAAGGTGCAGAAAAAAAAATCCCAAGAAAGAGTTTTGATCATGCTAACCTTGGCTGCATTACACATCTCAATGCAAGCCAAGGGCCACCACCACCACTCACCTCAGTCGAGTGCAGCATCGTTGCTGCAGGTCTATAAAATCCACCTCGGATGGCTGGTAAGGCAAATTCACTGGCAGTGAGATTCCCATTTCAAACATTTAAAGGGTGGTTTGCAGATCAAAGGAATCCTGGAAAAAGCAAGGACCCAGGTTATTTGTAATACAATCTTGGTTGGAATAAGCCACCATGGGGTTCCTTTCCTAAGGCAGCTCCTACCTCCAGGTGTTGCTCTGGGAATGAGAACAAAAAGGCGAGGGAGCAGAGGATGAACAAAACCCCCCAAAAGTCAAGGAAAGAATGAGGAAGAAAAGAGAAAAGGTTAATCATTCCATCACCAGCAGACTCCTGAGCAGGGCATTTGTTCTTCCTGCATGAAAAATCCTTCTTTTGCCATCCAAAACAATCACCTGGCATTTAGCTTGCCCTCAGCCCCTTTCCCCCAGCTCCAGCATGTAATTATTTACACCAGGTGCATTTGCTTCAACCCTTCTCTGCTGACGTCCCCTTTCACAAGTGAAGGATTGCAATTTGCCAGCCTTCACTGAAGTTCCTTTGTACGAGTCTCCTGCCCTGGGTGTAACGTTACATTGACAAGCGGCAAGGCACAATGGAAAGGGAAATCGAATTTACCCGCTGGACAAAGGGCATTAGTGCTCCCTGCCTCCAACCCCAGGTGACTGCACAGGGTTGACTGCAGGGTCTCTGGGGACAGAAGGCTTCGGTCATATAAGAGCCGTGAGCGTGGCAGCGGTGCCGGCAGACAGCTACACCTGCAGCACAACCACGCTGCTTCGCGACGGCACTTTGGGGAAACGCTGCCGGTGCTATTTACAGTTTAAATTAAAGATTTTGAGCTGGCAGGGTCCTCGGTGCTGATGGAGTGTCTGGACAGCTGCCAGGTGGAGGAGGACCTGGGGGTGTTTGTAGACTGCCGACTGAATATGAGCCAGCAGAGTGCCCAGGTGGCCATGAAGGCCAATGGCATCCTGGCTTGTATCAGAACCAGCGTGGCCAGCAGGTCTGGGCAGGGGATTGTGCCCCTGGACTCGGCACTGTTGGGGCTGCACGTCAAGTACTGTGTTCCGTTTGGGGCCCCTCGCTACAGGAAGGACATCAAGGTCCTGGAGTGGGTCCAGAGGAGGGCAACCAGGCTGGGGAAGGGTCTGGAGAATAAATCTTCAGATGAGGGAGCTGGGGGTGTTTAGTCTGGAGAAGAGGAGGCTGAGGGGAGACCTTATCCCTGCGTAGAATGACCTGAAAGGAGGTTGTGGAGAGGTGGGCGATGGTCTCTTCTGCCCAGTGACAGGACAAAGGGAATGGCCTCAAGCTGCACCAGGGCATGTTCAGATGAGATGTCAGGAAGAAACTCTTCACCCAAAGAGCTGTTGGGATGTGGAACAGGCTGCCCAGGGTGATGGTGGAGTCCCCACCCCTGGGTGTATTTAACAGATTGGTAGATGAGGTACTCAGGGAGATGGATTAGGAGAGGACATGTGTGGTTGGACTCGATGATCTCAAAGGTCTTTCCCAACCTGTTGTGATTCTGTGATTCAACTCAAGCAGCCTTCACCTCCTGCTAACAGTGACCACCCCATCACTGCTTGATTCAGACTGCGTGGTCTGGCCTTTTGTGAACACAGTTGCCCAGAACTTTGCTGATGGCTGCACTCAGGATCAGGTGCAGGAATGGAAATGCTGTGAAAACTCTGGCCTCGTGGCACCCATGACACTGGCTTTTTGTTTCACTGAAGCTCCTGGAATTTGCCTGTTGCACCCACCCGGGCAGCACCGTGCCTTTGTGTAGGGCCAGGGCTGATCTGTGACAGATACCCTTGGGCTCTGCTGTAAAACAGACAGTGACAACAGCAATGAGGGGAAAGTGAGGAGTGGGGTTGTTTTGGTTTGCCTTTTGATGTAGCAAGTCCAGGTGTAGATAAACTGGAGGATGAAGGGAGTCTGAGTGCTCCCTGCTAGCCTGGCTATATACTACACAGGCCAGTCCAAGCACAATCCCTTTTCACCCATCTAAATCAAAGCTGCCTCCTGTCTTTCCTGCCCAGAAAAATACCAAGGTCAGGGACACAGGTACAAGTAACACTACTGAGACACTGATGCCAGGCAAACACTGTCTCTCCCATTGTTTCTCATTGATTCTCTCGCTAGCATGTGCAGAATGAGTCCTGGATGCAGGAGGGGAGAAATTCCTCCTTGTTAACTCCAGCCTACCTCCCCCAGCCTCTCGTGCCTCATCTAGACTTAAAGTTGAGGCAATGGGAGCCCCGGACACTTTTCAGAAGCAATTCTGGTTCCCAGTAAGTGGTACATTCTGGCCATGTCTTCTTATGATCCTGCCTCAGATTTACAGTCTGCTACTTCTATTCTGACCTCCAACCAGGGGACCAGAAACAGGTGCACCAGGGAAGGGTCACCACACCATGACTCACACGTTGCACGTGCCAAAGTGGCATACTGCAGGGCTTGCTATAGGGGTGTTGTGGTTTAACCCCAGCCAGTAACTAAGCACCATGCTGCTGCTTGCTCACTCCTCCCTGGTTGAGATAAAAGCAGTTTAATANCACTGCCAAATGTACAGAGAAAATTCAGGGGAGGGCAGCAGTTCCTAAGTCATTTCCTTCGCACATCCCTAAAGCAGCGGCTTACAGCAGACTTGGAGAGCTGCACCAGGAGGCAGCTCTGCTGATCTCAGCACAGCTTTCTGCTAAAGCCCCTTCTGCTGCCTGACCTCCACCCTGTGAGAGCTCTGCTCCTCCTCACACAAATGTGCCCGCTCCTTGCTGCAAAATACGCTATGGAGGGACCTCTCTGCTCTTCCTGCAGATGTTTCTGACTCATGCTGATCTACTAAAGATTAGGGAAGCCAGCTTTTGAAGTGCTCTGAAACATGTGCTTTAGAAGAAAATAAATTAATTGAAGCAACATTGGTCTGAGCCCTATCGAGGCAGAAATCAGACAGAGGCAGGAGGAATGTCCCTGAGCCTTTTCTTCATGGCTTCCTCTGACCCGCAGGCCGGAGGGGGACGTGGGCAGATGTTTCAAATGAAGACATTACATCACTGGGGTTTTATATCCTCCATCTGTACGAACTGTAAGACCTAAGTGAGGCCAAACATAACCATTCCTAAAGAAATGAAGGCATGAGCAACATACCAACCCCAAGGTGTAGTTTGCAATGTTGGGAAAGTTTAGCTTCCCTCTGGGGCAAACGAAGATCTGGCCCTCCTTCCTAGCACCTCTACCTTCCCTCTATAAACCTGAAGTTGCCTGTGGAGCTCCAGGACACCTGGACATGCCCAGGACCATCAATTCCCTCCCTGAGACTGGTGTTAGTGAGTTTAAACCCGTGAGGAGCACAGGAAAATAATTTTCTTAAGGGACTTCTAGGGCGTGTGAAATAACAGTGTCACCCTTCCTATTTGATGCAGTAGATACTTCTCCCATGGACAAGGAATAGTAGAGACAAGTAACAAAACCTGCCTATCTCCAAACTGGACTTGATGTCAAGCACTGTAGGAACCTGGCTCACAGTGGGATTAAGACTCTGTACACTCTATAAGCCATCACCAGGTTTTATTTGTCTGTTTCTCCACATCTTCCCCAGGTCACCCCACAACTCCCTTCAGAGGTTTTTTCCTCAGCTGCTGAAAGGAAGAGCGCAAGAACAGGTAAGAAGCACTGCAGCCATCTCAGAGTTTTCAGAGTTTGGGTCCCTCCCAGGCATGACAATAGCACATCAGTTTGACCCACCTCACCACTTCTCACTGCCTGACTCTCCCAGAAGAAGCAGCACTGTCTCACAGCCAAAGAGCAGAACTGGGGACATCCTCCCCTTGGAAAGGCTTCGACAGCCCTAGGTGAAGGCTTTTGCATAGTAAGAAGCACTGCAGAGTGCAGGTGTAGGTTTAGCACCTTGCAACATCCTGATTTCTGGAGCACACTGCAAATGCAAGTTTCTTATCAGAGAATACAGATTTGGCCCAGAGATAAGGAGACCACTGGCTTTTGGTTTTCTATTCACTCTATTTGATTTTCTAGAAACTTTCTATTAATTTTTATAATTTGATTTCCTACTCTGCTTCTGTACTTTTAGAAGTGCCTGTAGCAATAGGGTGAGGGGGAATGGTTTTAAATGGGAAGGGGTAGATTTAGATTGGATATTAGGAAGAAATTCTTCACTGTGAGGGAGGGGAGGCCCTGGCACAGGGGGCTTAGGGAAGTGGTGGCTGCCCCCTCCCTGGAGGTGTTCAAGGCCAGGTTGGATGGGGCCTTGGGCAGCCTGGTCTGGTGAAGGTGTCCCTGCCCATGACAGGGGGGTTGCAGCTTGATGAGCTTTAATGTCCCTTCCCGCCAGAACCAGTCTGATTCTCTGATTCTATTTTTTCATCCTTCCACAGTACAACCAGAGGAGATGAATAGACAGTTCCAGCCCCTTCCCATTCACTACACAGAGCTGTTTTGGTTTCCATTAACTTGTTTCTCTCTTGGCTGCTTTTTGTTCTGGAAACTATACCCCATCTGCAAAGAGAAAGAGAAGGCAAATGCAGCCGACCCTCAAATTTTTGCCTTTCTTTCTACTGCTGAGATACCTGGACCCTGTCTTCACACCAGCTGCTTTTTCTACTGCTCAGTTCTGCAGCAGCCAGACTTGGTGGCAACAGCCCAGACCCAGCTTTCATCACTGACCAGGAGAGAGAGGCCATCCCATTCTAGGACATCTCCCTGCGAACAGGCAGACAATTGAGGGAAGAGGGTGAGAAAACTCAGTAGTGACAGCCTATTTTACAAGCATTTACAGGTCCTGTTTATAAAAATGAGATTACTGCAGGAAAATTCAGTGTTCACAACGGGCTGGAAAAATCCCTCGGATATAGTTTCCTTTGACTCTCCCTTCTGCAACAGTTGGGACTCAGTCTGAAATTCAAATTAACTTTCATACCCAGCCTACAATTCCATCTTGTGCCCCAAAGCAAAATTTCCTGCATAATTGTGTGTATTTAGGTCAGTTCTCCATTGTTTGCTTCTGCAAAGAAAATAGCTGATTTGCTAGCAGAGAACATTCCTAATACAGTTTTCAAAAGCACTTTTGCAATTAAGAGACTGTGCTCCTAAATGAGATCAGAACGTAGGCATTCTCTTGGGTAATGTCTTGAGACTTTTTATGTCTTTTCTTGACAGCAGGGTGACTCCATTTAAACCCAGACCACACTTGACATTTATACAGGAAAAAGCTGGTTTGCTAAACTGCGTTTTAAAAGCAGTTATCCGATTTTCATAGTCCTATCAAATGCTAACCATAAGCATGAAACATATGCAAATATTAATCTAATTAACATTTAATCTAGATAAAAAAACCTCTTCTCTTTTCCTGTTCAAAAGGTTCTTTTCCCTGCATGTTTTCCCTACACTTAATCTGTGTGAATTTCTTTCATTTCTAAATTTCTGCTGTAAGAAGTAATCTGCTAGTATCTTCTGTTTATGTTTGAGTGTAAGGCATCAGCCACATGCATGGACAGGTCTGTATAAACATTTTAACTCATGCAGGTATCAAGTTAAACAAAACATTCTGAGCTGAGCCTAACAAATCAGGAAGCGCTCCTAAATGCTTAGTTAATTAACTTAAACCAGGGATCTGCACAAAGTGATGCCTTCATTTTTGCATTCTGTATCAAAGAAGCAAGGAGCACAACTAAAAATGTTTATTTTCTCTATGTCTTAGAGACCTGTAGCCTGGGTCTTGTGCATTCACAAGTATTTTTGTGAATGTGTTGCCAGAATGGGCCCAAATAGTTGGAACACATCATGTGAAGACCCCGTCAGGGCTGTAATTCAGGACAACGACACCAAAGGTTGGGCAGTGGAAAGCCAAATGCTGAAGCTACATGTAGCTTTCCAGGCAATAATTAAAAAATCAGATCAAATCTCTACCACCCCACCTCCCCCCAGACACTTGCAAGGGACAACAAAGCATGGCAGATCTACCTCAGGATGCGGGGAGAGAGGGGAAAAAAGAATCAGGTCAAAGCACACAATATACAAATCCTTGGGATGCCGTAGGGCACAGTATGCAACGACCTCAGCCTGTTTTGAAAATTGATTACAGAAGGCCTTCAGCTGAATGGAGTCAATGACCCTATCTACACACGGCAAAAGGAGAACAGCTACATCTTCTCTGAGCTCATACATACGAGGGTTCCTGGCCCAAGACCCTCATGGTGGCTAGCAGAAAGAGACCCATGGAAACAGCCCTTCTTCCTCAGATCAGGAGAGGAGGAAAGCACTGGCTTTCTTTTCATAAAGATTTGATTTCCATGAGATCAAACCAGACTAACCCCAGCTTTCCTCCTCTCCTTCGAAAAAACACCACCAGCTGTGTGAGGGGTCACAGCGTAATAGACAAAGAACGTGTGCAATTCAGGAACTACAACTGCCTAATGAAATATATGTCAAAAGAGACAGCTGGCCTGAAGGCATGGGCTGCCCAGTGCCTTTGTCTTAGGTTTTCTCTAGCTAGGAGTACAGGAGATTTAGGACTGGGGGAACAGGGCCAATTTTATCTGGTATATCCAATTGCCAATGTCTCCTTCTTTGCACCCTTCAGGATTTGTAACTACTGCTGTTTGTAATAAAGCTGCTCTGCTTCAACACCATAAGCCATATCCTACACATGAGATTGAAGGGCTTTCCTCCTGGTGAGCAAAGCACTCAAATGCAGGAGAGAACCTCTGAGTGTGATTTAGGTAGCAAATAAGTGGTAATATTAAGAGTTTCAATGCTCCAGTAGACATAGAAAAATGAGTCTTACTGTGGTACTATGTGGGAGAGAATCCATTTGCAATGGGTCTTTCCATCATCCTCATTAGAGCAGAATATCCATCCTTCTTGGCTCACTGAGTCCGCTCTCTCCATTCCTGCTTGAAGCACAAAAGATATTTATGCTAACCACATTAAAACATTTTTAAAGAGAGAAAAGTGAAGGAACTGAGACTAAGCTTGGAGGCCACTTCTAAAAAGCTTGTACTTTGGAGCACAGGGATTACATGGAAGCTGTGCACTCTTCAAACATGGAGAACACGATACACCAGCACCGGTTCACTAGACTAAACACACTTTCCAGGCAACGGTGCACAAACCTTTTAAAGTCAAGCAATACTAAAGTAAAAAATATAAAAAAGGGTCAAAAGTAG
Source organism: Heliornis fulica (assembly GCA_013399135.1). Taxonomy (NCBI): domain Eukaryota; kingdom Metazoa; phylum Chordata; class Aves; order Gruiformes; family Heliornithidae; genus Heliornis; species Heliornis fulica. The sequence goes on from VXBZ01009180.1 coordinate 390,925, forward strand.
CTCCATTAATTTTCTCTGCCTTTGCTAATGTAGACTGTACAATTGTGTCTTCATTTCTCTTTCTTCTTTCAGAGAAACCCATAGCAACAGTAGAGGAAATGAATTGCAGGTCCAGTGTCACAAAAACATATGAATGGGCTTACTTCTATGCACGCAAGAAGCTCACCGCCTTCAGCTGGGACTGAATGTTCAGCATATGCTGCAGGGCTCTGCCAGCACTGGACCTACTGAGTGGAAATGGATAAAATGTCTACCCGCAGCCAGGCAAGCTGAGACAAGGTGTTCCCATTACAGCATGAAGCGCCTGCCTTGTAGAGACAGTAGAAATTGAACTTTTTAGCAACGCACCCAAGAGCCTCTGACCCTATTTAAGACCAGGTGGTGTAGATAGAAAAGCGTGTGCTGTCCCCAGTATGAGAAAATGTAGAAAATGCCCTCAGGAGATGCAAGAGGGGATAGAATCATAGAATCATAAAATACTTGGGTTGGAAGAGGCCTTCAGGATCACTGAGCCCAACCACAGCCTAAACCTACCTAGTCCACCGCTAGACCATGTCTTCCAGCACAACTTCTACACACCTTTTAAATCCCTCCAGGGATGGTGACTCCACCACTGCCCTGGGCAGCCTGTTCCAGTGCCTGACAACCCTTTAGGACAGAAATTCTTCCTGATGTCCAACCTAAATCTCCTCTGGTGCAGTTTGTGACCATTTCCTCTCATCCTATCACTTGTTACCTGAGAGAAGAGACCAACCCCCAAATCTCTGCATCCTCCTTGCAGGGACTTGTAGAAAGTGATAAGGTCTCCCCTCAGATTCCTTTTTCTCAAGATTAAAAAGCCCCAGCCCCCTCAGCTGCTCCTCATAGGACTTGTGCCCCAGCTCCATCGCCTTTCTCTGGACACGTTCCAGCATCTCAAATCCTTCCTGTAGTGAGGGGCCCAAAACTGCACCCAGCAGTCGAGGTGCGGCCTCACCAGAGCTGAGGACAATGGGACAATCCCTTCCCTGCTCCTGCTGATCACACCATTCCTGAAACAGGCCAGGATGGCTTTGCCCTTGGCCACCTGGGCACACTGACGGCTAATGCTCAGCTGGCTGCCATCTGACACCCCCAGGTCCTTCTCCGCCAGGGAGCTCTCCAGCCACTCTGCCCCAGACTGTAGCGCTGCCAGGGGCTATTGTGACCAAAGTGCAGGACCCAGCACTTGATCTTATTGAACCCCAGAAGGCTGGACACTGCCTATCCATCCAGCCTGCCCAGTTCCCTCTGCAGAGCCTTCCTGCCTTCCAGCAGATCCACACTCCCACACAATTTGGTGTAGTGCTCAGACTTACTGAGGGTGCACTCGATCCCCTCACTCAGATCATCAATAAAGGTGTTAAACAGGACCGGCCCCAGCACCAAGCTCTGTGGGACACCACATGTGACCTGCCTCCAACTGGATTTAACTCCATTCACCACAACCCTCTGGGCCCAGCCGTGCAGCCAGTTTGTAACCCAGCAAACAGCGTCCCCATCTAATCCATGAGCAGCTACTTTCTCCAGGAGGATGCCGTGGGGTACATGTTGAAGGCTTTACTGAAGTCCAAGTAGATAAGATCCACAGCCTTCCCCTCATCCACTGCGCAGGTCACCTTGTCATAGAAGGATTTAACAACACCTAGAGGATTTGCAGGCTGTTATGGAAGAGTCTGGCAGCTTCAGGCCAAAAAGAGATGGTTAAGGAAGAAAACCCAAGGGGAGCAGGAGTGTGCGTGAGAGGTGGCAGGAGGAATGCTCTTCACTACATGCAAAGCAAGGGCCAACCAACAAAGGAGGCCCAACTCATTTGTGTACATAGGGAATATACAAATTAGGCTAAAGGTTACAGTGTACCTAGAAATGAGATGATAAGGTGAGTACAGCCCCTTATCAAATTTTAATACGAACGCTTTGTATCAGCTATGAGATAACCGAAGCCGGGCTGTGGCCTGGAGCAGCTTCCTTCTAGCACTGAGCTCACGCCGAGGTTTTCAGGGGCAGGTAAATTGAGACCCTCACCCTCAGCTTAACATCTGAAACTGGGGCAAGATTCAGCCTATTGAGCTGGACAGCTATTAGTGTTTCCTAATGGAAGAAGAGAGGTTTTACACTGAAAAACCTGTAAAAGCATAAAGCTAATGTATTTCTGTAATTCTGTAAAAAATATTTACATTATTTCAATTCTTGCTTTACATGTAATTGCTCACATTTCCAGTAAAAGCCTTTTAAAATCAGTCTTCTGCCTTGCCTCCCTCCCCCGCCACCGAACGATTCCTCATATCCTGCCAGTCTCCAGTTCATCACTGGGAGTCAACAACTACCAACTGGAGGGTGACTTCACTTACTTTCCTATTCCAACAGGAAATTAGACTTCTAAGATAGCTGGGGGTGTGAATTAACACTCCCCACACCCCTTCTTGTAAGCAAAACATTGCAACAGCAGCAAAAAAATTCCAAAACCACTCTAGGTACACACTTCAGGATACTTACGACGTGAAGTAAAACATTAGGATTAAGACTAAAAGTTGATAGTGTCACTTCATATTCTTCAGGAAACAGTCCATGACAGGGGCAAGCACTACCAAACCAGTAACTCGCTCCTCTAAAGGAATACTTTGAAATGTTCTTGGCCTTCTGGAAAAAGTCATTTGGATATATAGGAAATGCAGGGGGAAAAAGCACACCTTAAGGTGTGTTTCCTTAAACACCTTTCTTTTTTTTTTTCATGCTTCTAACATACCTTGAGTTATTTTGTTGAAGTGAATTATTGACAGCTGTTTTGTCCTCTACTTTCTTAGAGTTTATGGGATAGGATTCGAGTTTCAGAAGGGGACTGTTCTCACCAAGTTGTATTTGGGATTCTGTGATTCACGAGCCAGCAGCAAACTCCAATGTACGACTTCAGAGTAAAGGGGAAGAACGTGATACAGATGATACTTCCTAAAAAGACTCAGCAGGACACTTGACAGTGTCATAGGCACTTCCAAGGGGAAAAGACAAGAAAACACATACAGGTATCTGTATTTACTTCATATCCTCTCTATTCTATAAATAAACCTACTCATTTAAATGTCAATTCAGCAAACTTTTAATTCGAGACAAGTCTGAGTGGTAGGTCACAGCAAAGTTTTCAGCCCTAATTAATAGGATTAAAAACCTGGGTAGCAAATATTTTCTTAGAGGATGAAGACCAGACATTGTTGCTAATTGGGAAAAGAAATCTCTCTCACAGCTGTGGCTCATAAATAGGATCTTTGAAAGGCTGCTGCTAATTTTAAGCTCTCCCACTTTCACTGAAAACATTGGAAAATTTGTACTAAAACCGGTAAATACAATTTAACTTAATCATCATATGAATTCTTGTTATACTGACGAACTTCCAGTCTTGAAAGCTGACAAATCAGAGCTGCACACGAAATTCAGTCAGCTTGCAGAGCCTCTATTGTGTATTTGCAGGGATAATTGTCTCAGTTATTTTTATCTGTAACTGGAAAAATTCTTGCTACTGTGCCAAATTCACCTTCATTCCTTCAGAACTTCACAACAGAACAAACTCCTATATCCTTAAAAACTGCTGAAATCTAAAACTGAAATAAATTAAATTATTTAACTGGGCTTCATGGTTCTACCTCTTCTAAGTGAGCCCATGTGAATGCTGTAAACTCAGCCGTGACAAATACCTTAAGTTAGCTCAATATGTCCGGCTAAACAGCTCCACTGACATTCAAATGTATTGTTATACATCAAGATTAAACCTCCCCCCAGCATTTAAATTAACCAACAATGCTATTCAGGGGTATGTTATCCTTAGACTTTGAGAAAAAATACACAGAAACATAAATTTCCAATTAGATGGGATAAAACTTGTTATCTTTTTATAAACTTTGGGCTAAAAAACAAAGGGACACACTTTGTCTCCCATGTTTGCTCCATTAATGTGAACCAAAGCTAACAGTCATATCATACCAATTTGCTTTTTAATCCACAGAAAATATTCCCTCATTTTGCTCACCCAACTCAGTAGTTCTGATTTTTAATCCTTAATGGGATGGGGGCTGAATCTTTAAAAGTGGTAAGTTTGCTCCAGGTCAGAGGTGATAGCAGAGGACCCTCCTGCCCACTCCCCTTGGCTTGATTTGTAGAGTCCATATCTGAATCCTACCACCTCTCAGTCTACAAAGATTTCCAGGGAAGATAATATGACCTGACAAGATATAGGCTCATTTTCCCTCTGAATCATACAGGCTAAAATCAATGTAAAGATTTAATTTAGCCTTTAGCATCCTTAAATTCTTAGAAATTTTAGTACAAAAGACTACCCTGTATTTTACAGTACCTAATCAGGGCAGACATATAAATATATTTTGCTCACATATGACTTGGTTTTCCAAAAGTTGGGCATCTTAATCAATCCCACGGTCTCCTGAAAACCCCAGACCAGGTGGCTTCCAGGGAACACTGTTGCTGGAGCCAAGCGCATGGTTTCCAATTTATCTCCAAATTACAACGTGTAAAGGGAAGAACAGTGAAAAGGGGGATTTTTATTACTGTAACTAAAAGATGATCCAAATAAGCCCTGAATCAGAAAACTGCAGGAGGCCTGAGAGGTTCACAGATTAGACAAACTGATGTGAAAACTGTTTATAGCATACCACTCAAATACACATGTGTGATGTAATTGCCTGTTTTATTTAGTGGAATAATTTTTGAGGATTAGAAATATTTCCAACTCCCATTTACTCCAATACAAGCCTCCACCATCAACAGGCATAATGCAGTTTGATCAACTGGTTCCAAACCAAACCAAAGGAGGAAGGAAAAAAAAAAAGCAAAAATAACAAAAAAAAAAGAAAATACAGTCTTGAAATTTAAGTTAGAAACTAAGTTCACACATTTCTTTGGGACCAGGAATCTGTACATAGTACAAAATATACATTTATTGAACTTTCTGTAAACACACAGTTTGAATTGTGTAAAACTGTAAATAGTGGGTGAACTATGTGGAGAATAATTTATTATATATTGTTATACATTCTACTTACGGAAAATAGTTATGCTCTTGTATATTACTCTGTTAAACTTATAAATTCCATAATGAAGCTGTGTAATCTGCAAACATGCTTTTCAAGCTTAAATCTCTCCATTCGTAACACACATTTATACAGGTCATCAATGAAAAAGAGTTACACTTTCCACAAAATAGATATAAAGAGGTCATGAATTTTTCTAAAAAGACAGGCACAGCATGTCACTACAAATGAGACTCTTTCATGAGAAGATGTGGAGTCAATTCTGTGAGAAGACGGGTGAAAACTCTCTAATTCAGCATGTTTTTATATGGTCTCAGTAGCAAGACAGATGCTCGAACCAAAAATCTTGAACCCCAAATCTCTGCTTAGAAGCATTTATAAAGCAGACAAGTTCTGGAAATCTGACCTCACACTTTTCAAATAACCAGTATTTCCTGGTTAGAATCTAGGCTTTTGTCTCAAATTAACCCTTCATTGCTAGCAATTTAGTTTTCTAAATAGTGAACAACCCAGTAGGACTTGCCAAGAACATTTGCATAATTCAGCACTTCCTCCAAAAACTAGATTCCTGGCACCAAAGAGTTAGATCCAGTTAATTAATAAAACTTCACTCTTGGTACTCAAGGTCATTGTGAAATGACACCATCAGCAGTAAAACATATGTTAGGAAATCCCAACTTGCAGCATCAAACGGTTTTACGCGGCATTAAGCCGCAGAGCGTGGGGGAACAGGAACTGCAGCATCTCTGGTACCAGGGACTGGTGTGTAACACCTGGTTTCTAATTTAAAAGCCTGGAAATGTCAAACTACAGCAGCAGACTTGTCAGTCCAGCATCAAACACTCAGCAAGAATAAAAAGTTGCCCTAAAAACACTGACAATGTTCCTTTCAGTAGGTCCATCACTGGACGTAGAAATGTAAATTCATCATATTTATTCCTAGCTTTACATAGTCTCATTGTTTTTCCATTCCAGATAACTCATTTTGGGCTTCATCCTTCTATTTATTCTTTATAGTAAAGGCACTACATCAAAGACCAAACCTCTTGAACAATGCCCTTCCAATGTTTTAAAAGAAAAATAAATGCTGATTTACATGTTTAAAGAATTATGACATTATCATCTTCAATTAATCTAACATTTGGCTTTAACATTACCACCTTCTTCCCTTTGGCTTTGAAAAGCATTTTCAAACCCCTGACTGATTAAGGATTACCTTTCTTTTTTATTCCATGATAAGTAGGACAGTAAAGGCTCCAACATGTGTGAACTTTACATATTGTGAGTGAAGCTGCACCAACATCAGCAGGATGTAAAGTAGAATACATGTCTGACTTTCTTGGAACTACCTTAATTTTCCCCTGTAGTTTGAACAAACATACTGTGCTTCAGCCTGAAATCCCACCAGTGAACATGAAAAGGACAAGTCAGTACTTGCATTGCTCAGACTGGATTGAAAAATTAAACTCTGGACCTTACTCTACAGGCACTGATAGAAGTAAATGTAATGTTTTATGACCTGCAGCCCTTCTTTTTTCTTCTCAAAGATACTTCTCAAAAGAAACAACAATCACACTTCCTTCAAGTCTGGAGGTTCCTCACAATACATAAGGAGAGTCCCATCTACTTTCGCTGTAACCTCCCCTTCCCCCAGGTCCTCAGAGCCATATAGTTAACAGGAGAAAAATGAGTTTCAGTTCTGGCTCAATGTTCTCGAGGGAGCTCAGAAGTGTGGCTGTAGTGCTCTTCGAGGAAAATGGTCCTCTCTGACACAGCACTCGCCCTTGCAAGTAAAGGGCTGGTTACATTAGTAAGGACCACTGGGTTTCTCTTTTCTTTTTTATTTTGCTGAATAAAAATTAAGTAAATAGATGTCTAGGGATATTTTAAGGGGCATTTGAGTAGGATTCAGTACAACTGTAAATATCTGGTGAGGCGTAAACCAGTATGTACTGTACAGTCATGTGACCTGTCATCCCAGCTCCACTGAAGTTCTGACACTTTGAGAATAGAAACATTGCCTTAATTCTCCAAAAGGCATTTTAAAGTCAAGATTTCCACTTTCAAAGTCAACATTTCCAGATCCTGTAGTTACAAAGCTTAGGGGCTTTGCTGTTGCATTTAAAGCAAGCGTTCTCCAAACACCCTTTCCTAGGACACCATTACCGCTTCTGCTCTCTTAGCTGGGGGGCGAAGGCTTTATTGTCTGCATGGGGCAGGGGACACATGGACAGGGGACACTCGAGCTCTGGTTTACTGCTACTTAAAAGGAACATCAGATAAAACCATGCATAAAGCAAAGTATATGCATAGAGCCATATGTTGACTATAGGTCAACATTTTTCTCATGCATTAAGTAGAAATATTTGTAGATTTTTCTGGAAACAAGTTCTCAGTGGATGCAATACAAACTCAACTTCTAGCATGTTGGGGTTTTTTGCTGAAATCATTTCATGCTCCATGAGAATAAAGGAATCTAAGTTTTCCAACAGCTGCTTGAACTTGTATGAAGAAATGCCTCAGCCCAGGCGACCGCTATCTCAAAGCAACCCCATTACACAAGGTAAGGCCATGAGGAGGTCCAGAAGGTGAAGGCCTTGGTCTGCAGAGACCCACAGACCACATGGGCACTCCCCAGAGACAGCTCGGGAAGAGCTCAACTACAGATCTTATACCCCAATCAATTTTGATTTTTACTTCTAATTTTTTCTCCATTTTTATAGAGCTTATAGAGGGAAATCACATTACATTTTACACACTACAGCACCCTAGAAATTCAGGTGTGGAGCCTCTTTTTAGCATGTAAAGAGTTAAAATATCCTGGTTCAGGCAAGTAGAGACTTGACAGCCTGTTTTGGTACAAAAAGGCTGGGGTTGGCATCATCTCAAACACACGTAGCTCTAAGAACAAGGAGCTATACCAGTTATCTAGTAGACTACTGGCACAGAGTAACAACTCCATTTTCCACAGAAATCTCTCAGTTGCAGCCCTAGTTTTGCTGTTTCTGAACCCATGCAAGGTACATCAGGTTTGTATGAAAATTTGCCAAAGGATGAGGAAAAGGTTAACGCTCTGAAAGGTTACCCCCACAGAGCCGCAGCAGAGCTCAAGTATCAAGAAAATTAAATACACCCGGTCATCTGTCCATAAAAACAATTCAAGAGGGTGCAGGTAGAGATAAAGGTGAACATCTTAGTGTGATGAAATCCTGATGTACATTGAAATAAGGTAACAAGCACCTCATCAAGCTAACTGTGGCAGCCATGCTGCCTATCCCACGTCTATCCATGCTGTCTGGGGAGAGCAAATGGGAAGCCATTTTGTCAGCACAGAACTCATACACAAATCAATGTTCAGCCCAAAGTCTCACGATGCCAGTTTTAAGAAAAATAATGTTTTACCAAAGCAAAATGTTGTCTGGAGAAAGATCTGAAAAGGGAGTACTGACTCCCCACACACTCTGCCACTATCAGGTGTAGTTTTCCACCCTGGGGCAGGGGTGGTGGTACCACCAGTCCTTTGACCTCAGGCCTGTCTCCCCATGCTGCACCTTTCCCTAAATCCTGCTACAGGATTCTGGCACATCAACTTACCCACCTGGAGAGGACAGATCTCTTTCTTGTAACTGCATGGCACAAAAAGGGCAGCAGAGGCAAACTTAGAGGAATAGTTTAGTCTTGATGTAAGCTGATCATGAAACCGTATCCTTAGTTCATCAATTACCAAGAACGAAACACAACAGGAAGCCTATCCTATCCCAGTGCAACAAATTAAGGATAAGATTCTTATCAGGGAATCAACTGAAGTGAAAACTGTTCCCTATTCTTGCTAAATCACCTTTTCAAAGTTTCTAACTTCTGACCTGAGCAAAATGGCTCAGATTTTAACCTATACAGCAGAAGTATAACAAACAATTTAGTAGCAGCTGAAGTCAGTTGATCATTGGTACATGTTAAAATGCTTTGGCACCCACACAAATGATCAAGGTAAGTGCTACTACTGCTCATCTGCTGTTTCAAACTCATCAGGCATCTCACTAGTATGACACAGACCAGGGCTACTGCAATTCAGCAGAGTTTAATGACAAGTGGATGAAATTTCTCCCTGCAGCTCTGACTTCTGCTAGAAGATTAATATGAATGATGGCCACACATCATCAGTTTTTACAGTGCTACTTCCTGGCTAGGCAAGAGCAAACCAGCTAAAAAGCCCTGCAGATTTCTCCCCCACCACATGTACCTGGGACTCTGGATACAAGGGGTTTAATAACCCTTGCAAACTAGGACCTTAATCCAACACTGGTTTTAAAACACACTTTAGAAGCCTCTGTCTTGAACATACTTCAATGCTGAATTAGTGAGAATTATTTGTAACAGTTGTCTATAAAGCAGTACAGGTATTGTCCCAGAACGATCAGTGAAACATTTAATCTGACTATAACAAAACTCACAGAAACCAAAGCCAGTGAAGCTGTCAAATGTAGAAGTAAAACAAAGTTGCATGGCACACGAAGCAAAGTAGCTTTACAAATGTAATTTCCTTTTAAAGACAAGCAAATTGGGACCATCCTATTTGAACATGTATTTAAAAATACATCTTTTAACATCACACAATTTTCATTTTTGTCACACAGGAATCTTTTTTCCAAGAGGGAAATAAATAGCACACAATAATTAAAAATAAAATAAAAATTGCTGCCTTGCCCCTGAGGTGCTAATGTTTTTAGCATTTAAAAAAAAGTTTCTGGTGCAAGAAGGAGATGCACAAAGGTGCAAAAGTGCCTTTTCCTTTTCAGAGCAGTGAAAAGTACAGCTTGCCTCTTTCTTAGGATGCTTTATATGCTTAATTCCTATATTTCATAATCAAAACCTGTATCTAAAATGGCAGTGTTTATGCATACATAGTAGATTCAGTGCTCTGACATCATCAAAACGCTGAACGTAGGTGGGAGAGAGAAAGGCCTGAAACGGGCTTTCTTCCGCTACCCTCAAACCTAGTTACATCGCTTGTAGCAATAGCAGGATTATTTTCTTTCTAGCCTTTAGCAGACCTCGTAAGAGGAGGCTTCAAAATCTCTCACGTGTCACTGAGACAGTTTAAGTGATTATAGTTTGAAGTATGGCTTTTCACACCACAGTTTTAACTCCGATTTTTAAAGTTTAAAAGTCAAAGGTTCCACAGTCCAGTTCAAGGTTTTGCAGTTTCCAAAACTATAGTCTCTACGAAAAAGGACAGAACTTTATCTGCCTTGTCCTAAATTAAGTTTAGCTTTTGCACTAATACACCATGTATTATTAAATATGCTCATTAATTAGGTGCCTGTGAAGCTATAACTTAACATTATTATAGTTTTGCACTCTACAACAAAATTAGACACTTTAAGCATTTATTCATAGGTAGGTAAGGAACTGGTTCTTTAAGCAAAAATTGCTATAAATTTATAAATACAAATAGTGCTTATGTTTTCTTCATTCATGCTTGAACAGATTACAAACTGAATACAATGAAGTTACGTTTAAGCACCCCACATAGACAAGAGGGATAAAAGAAAAGTTTGCTGGTATATACTATACTTAGTTCCAAGACACTATAAGTTACTTTTTCACTGTTCAGTGTTCCCTAACTCTGCATTAGTTTTAAGGCTATATATACAAATATGTATATTTCAAAGTTAGGGAAAGACAAATATAGCAAAATGCATTGTACTACATTTTTCCTATCAAAAAGTAATTATACACCAAGATTTGATTCTGTTTAACTGCAGTAAATGTTACAATCTACTGTTTTACTGATTTTCCTTTTGGGGAATCTGCCTACTAAATGAGTAAACTACATATTAAATACAATATTCTCAACCAAAAAAGACAATACAAGGTGCACAAAACAGCAGTTTTGCAAACACGACTGACTTGAAAACTCAATTTTTGTATGCTCAATGGGAGAAAGCTAATCTTAAATCAAAATTAGTTTATTATCTTATAAAAGTTTAAATTAGAATTTTAAACAACGAACAGTTAAATATTGTCAACATGCTGTATCTCAAATCACAATTACTGTTTAACCACTAGTCTCTCATTCTAAGTAAGTGGGTCAATTAAAAACACACACCATAAAATGTTAAAGATTGTCAGGCTTTGACAAATGTATTTTTATCAAACAGTAGGCAAATTCAAACCAATGCACATCTTCAGTGGGGAATTAAAAAAAAAAAACCACAACACCAAAAAGCCTGAAAAACCCACACTTGTAAAAAACAGGGTAACAGATTAATCCCACATCATCCTCTAGCATATGGCTATGTCTTGGGCAATAATCAAAATCCTTCCCATTTTAAAAATGGGCTACCAATTAATAAAAATAGTCTTCCACAAGTAAAATATCATTTACAATGGCACTGACATTTTTAAAAGGCAGGAAAAAAGGAATTACACATTTATGGATAAATTTCTTGTTTGTTAAATCAAGCTTTATTGATAAAATGGAATTCAAAGTATTTTACTTGGAACAGCAGCAGACCCAGCCAATCAGGATTGTAAAAATGCTGCAGACTCCTACCGTATGTAGAAAGCTGCCTGTTCGTGCTCAGTGATTAGTAGTTTCAGGTAAGGGTTAATAAAAAATAAAAAAAAAAAGAAGAGGTGCAAAGAATCAAGGCATTCTAATCCCAAGGTTCATATGCATATGAACACAATACTATTGTCAGGGCATGATTTAACTGCCACTGAAGTGAAAATCAGAACTGCCTTTAGCTCAATGTGAGAGCAGGAGTGTGTCCAAGAACAGGATCCATGTTTGCTGAAGAATGTGCACTACTCTTAGTTATTTTTTCCATTGCCAAGCAAATCCTAACATGGCCATTTCTGGTAAGTTGTCCTCAATTTCAGCTTTCTTCTGAAACAAAAAAGTTATCTTTACAGTTTTGCGCACCTCTTGAGCACCTAGCTGGCTAGGCTGCTGCTCCTTGCAATCCAAGACCACAACATGAATTTAAAGGGATATATATTGTTGCATCACACAAGCCAAACATTTCTTCTAACCTTTATAGTGATTTAAAGCAGTTCATAATTAAATATGAGCATTTTGTACAAAGACAATTGCACTTTACAAAAACAAAATCATACAACATAAATTGCTGGAGTCTGATTTACAACATGAATTATTATGGTTTGAAATCACGTTTACAGAAGTCTGTTTTACAAAAAAAAGATCAGTTCCTGGGCTAGATGTTGTACTGCTGTAGTCAATCTCACCAACACATCATATTCCCTTCTTTAATTAAGGTTGAGGATGGATGTTAAGAAGGGTCACTGAGGTTGGGCTGCATTTTCATTTGAAGGATGAAACGTGAACTCCACAGCTAGATGAGCAGTTTTACCACATATCATCAGTTGAGGCTGAATCCTTAAAGAAAAAAAGAGGGAACCCTTTAAAGTCTGGAGTGCCCACGGTTACACCAGTTTCTGGATAATCCAGACTGAAAAGGGTAAAAATTTAAATCATTTTAGGAGTCTGTTTTCTCTCCCCTTTCAGAAACAGCATTTAAAAGTAACCAAAACCCACACACAATTAATGAAGCATTAAGTACCAAGACATTTCAACATCCGACCCAAGTGTCTGATAATTATCCATCAATCCTCAAGAGAATATTCCAGGAATAAGAATATTCCAGTAGCATTATTCAAAAGCATTCCCAGAGCAGTCAGAAGCTACACAAGGAGGATACACTTACTACACACCTGTGTTAAGAGGGCAGACGTGCTGTGTGCCATCTGCAATTACCACTACCACCACAGCTGTCTTCAGCCCTCCCTCACTGCACAGGAAGATATCGTCATCAACTGACACCCTGCTGTAATTCAGATCAATTTTAACACTTATAATTTAAGGTTAGAGAAGTGTAGTTTGGGCAACTGCAGGAAACCCTAATTTAGGATGGTAATAAAACCGCAAGGAGAAAAAAATAATGTATATAAGGCAAAAAATTGGAAGCAGAGGTACATCACACCCTACATCATAGCCCTATGGCTACACAGCATGGCACTACAACCTTGCAGCCAACACTGAAGCATCACTATAATTTGGTCCATTTAGGTCCACAGGCAACAGTGGAATTTGTTGAACTACCACATCCCTGAAAGATGCTTAACCAATTCCTGTTATAGGTTACAAAACAATCCTAGTACGAATCAAATATGTCATTCTAGTAGGTGCTTTTATATCCTTCTGCCTTTGTGTCATGTCTCTTTCCTTTTCCCTTGTTCAGAATGTTCTATATTCAGTTTCATCTGCTGGATACACAGGTTAATGCTGCCACCAAGAATTGGCACCATAGCTTGGTAGCTGAATCAACAGCTAAGTCAGCAGGAGAACAAACTGCTTCTGTGCAGCAATCTTTGGTTGTTTCAGCATTACCTGATACCTTCCCTGAAGTAATTAAGGCCATGATGGACTTTAACAACAGTTTGCTGGTGCTTCCACAGCTATACTTCCCTGTCATTACTAGGACTGCAGGAGTTAGAAGTATTACTCCTCTTTGAAAGCACTGCCTTGCTGATTCCTTCGAGAGAAAAGAGGTTAATTAAGTCTCTAGCAATGCCACATATGACAATTTCTTAGCGCTAAAGTTCTTCACCCTTCATTCAAACTCACACACAGAATTCATCACAAACCATAAAGAAGAACAGTTGGCACGGAGGTGGAATAGAAAAACCCAGTAAATCACTAAAATTACCCTTAGCAAAAAGTACCACCTCCAGGTTTTTTCAAGACCAGAAGTAGCAAAGGAGAGTAATTATACCAGAGACCAAAAGTGTTTGTTTCAAGTGCAAGGATGAATAATAAAAGCAGCAGAGAGTAAAAACGCAGGAGCCACATGCCAATTATTCAGCATGCAGATTTCTGGGTCTGTGTTGCCAACATCATCGCAAAAAGATTGTGTACCCTACATTTGTAGAACTGTAATGTGCTACAGAATATTTGAAGGTAAAGCATCCTTTCAGACAGCATTTTAGGCATGCTGAAGAGAACTGCTGAATAAATAGTAGCACCCAGTTGTAAAGTCAATGCAGTTCTGTATGTCTGGACACGCTTCACTTCTGTGTTACATCTAAACTGACAGATAAAGGAGAAGCTTAATTACTCTATGAAGCACTGCACTTTCAGTGGTCTAACTGCAACTGAGATCCCTGTTCATATTTTAGTTTTGGGGGTTTTATCCCCACTGTCTCTGGATACATATCACTGACATAACCTAAAATGCTCTATGCCTAAGAAAAGTGCTCACATAGTCATTTAGAAAAATAACATATCCTTAAATCTGACAGTTACAAATCTGTTTAGCCTACAAGTATCACAGCTTTTTCCTTGATGTTTGGGGAAAAACATCTCCTGTAAGATATACATGACACTCTGCACCATTTGTCAGGAAAGCATCTGAAAACCCAGGCAGGATTAAAATAACGAAATTCCAGAGGACAACCAACCAACCAGAGTTCTGAGACCACGATCAGCAGAAGAAAATAATTATAAAACATAGTTTGGAAAAAGCACAACATTGCTATTGCTTTTCCTGGGAAGGGATCTTTTAACAAGAACTAGCATTATGTTTCTTTACAAAATGGCTAAAATATTTAGGGTATAGGGAAAGATGATGTAAGAGAAAGGATACTTACAGTATCATCATTCCTGTAGGGGTTCAGTCTGTTATAAACGGCTTCAATCACACTCCGTCTAGAGAAAAAAAAACACAAAACAAACAAAAAACCCACAAGATTTTAAGGTTGTGTCTTATTTATTTTTAAACTCAAATTCCCTAAGTACAATTTAACTTAAAATGCAAACTTTTGAAAAATATTATATTCACAGAAACAAGTTTACTGCAAGTTAGCACAAAGTGTTATTAAACATTGAACACAACTATAGTAGCCTTTAAAAGCTTTGGGTTCAAAACCCCAAGGCTGAGCACCCTCAGAGGTCAACACAGGAGCACAATCTCATGCTCAGATGAGGCTGCACCACTCTTTGGTGCTATGCCCCTTGGCTTTTTAAGAAAAGCATCAAAAAATGGGACAGACATCGAAAGTCCTGGTCATTTGTGAGTCTGATGAGTATTGCACCAATACTAAATGTATTACAGGACTTCCACAGGGGAAGAGTGTCTTTTTTTTTCTGGATGCACAAAAATCATGAAGTACATTTTTGTTTGTGTTACATTCAGAAATGTACTTTCCATGTGCAAATCTAGAAAAAATATTTTTACAGCAATACCCTTTTACAGTAATATGTACTCTCCTGCAAACTTTCTCAAAAAAAAAACAAACCCCAAAACCCCAAAAAGTAACTCTGAACTGCTGGCAGCAGTTCTACGTATCATATCTTCAGACTCAGAATAGTTTTGTCAAGTAAAAACAGTTAAAAAATTAATTCAGGCATCTTGCACAATATATTTATGACAGACTGTAATTTCACTTTTGTTTCTGGATTATTGGCTTTTCTAATATTAACAGGAAATATACTGATGAAATTTTAATAGAAAAATTGCAAGCAACAGGTAAATGAGCAACATGGCTTGTTTTTTTGTTATTTTTTATACAGGGTGAAAAGGTTTTCTTGAAAACTGATACAAAAAAAAAAGGTAAGGCTGAAGGAAGAGGAAGCCTTTGCCTTACCCAGCATATAAGGAAACAACTTTGGAGGAGGAGCAGGAAGAAAAGAGGTGAGTAGAAGACAGGAATTATAGACTGGACTTTAAAAAGCAACTTTCTTCCAGATCCCCCTTGTGCAGAACAGAGTATGACTGAAGTAGCAGACTACAACCGCGATACAAAACAAACTTCAAAGAACAACCTTTTAAGTGCTCACGAATGCATGCAGAGCAATCACAAAGGAGTGCATTAGAAGAAAAAAAAAGCAGATGACAGGCTTTATAATCATCCTATAATACTGAAAAGTCACCATGCAGCAGTATGAACACTGTAGTGAATCTAGCAAATGATTACAGGGCACGGAAGAAGAGGCTGAATTTAAAGCAATAAAAACAAGCAATTACACACAAAGTACATTGCATGTATGAACTGTAAAGTTTCCCTGTCAAGGAATAGGTGTCTTCGATTCTAAATAAAGGCAGGTATCTGGAAAAGCATAATTTTCCTTCCAAACTGACAGTAGTGTTTTGAGTTACACTAACATCCAATTAAATACATACTTCCATCATCCCTATTCAAGCTAGCATCACTAAGATGCAAAAACCCATGGAAATCAGTTGAGTGACTTCTCAGCACTTCCTCACAACTGTAATGCTACTGCTAGCCAAAGGAAATTGGGTTAAAAATCAATTTGTATGCCATATTTCATGAGCAACAGACTCATCAATACCTCAAAACTACAGTGACCTCCTAAATAGATACTGGTATTATGTATCTAATTGCCAGCTCTTTTTCCCTAGTCAAACCGTTCATAAAAGAAACAATTTTGTTTTGTAGTCATCAGTTATTTATTCAATTACATACCTACAGTCTTCATGTTTTAACAATACAAAAATCCTACCCTAAAGGGTTAAAAATATCGTCTCTACCATGTGTGTCCAATCCATTTCAACATAGTACAGGTTCTTCAACAGCCTTTGGAATCAAAAAGCACTTGGTTTGGTGTGCAAAAGAACTAAGCATACTGCAACCTTAAAGACTGAACATCATTTTGAGAAGCCAGTGAGCATCAACACTGTTCTCCCCAAGGACAAAGCCAGCCTATTTAAAGGTGTAAATTTAACTTCCCACTTTTCTTTTTTGGTAAAACTTCTACCCAGTTCCAGATTTGTCACAAGCAGAGAGATAACAAAAGCAAACTTACAAGCAATTACAACATTGCTTTAGCTACAGACAAGAAAAGAAAGCCGCCAAGCAAAATATTATATGCATATCACTTCTCATTGAGGTATAGAACTGCATATCCAAGTAACTATTAAAGCCAGTGCCATATTTTTGCATCTTCAAATACAACTTCCCACCCAGAAAACCCAGTTAATTACAAAAAACAGACACACTCAGGCCACCCTTAAAAAACCCACAGTCCTTCCCAGAACTAGTCTGACATTTAATTTTAGTAGCGATCCATCGTTAACTCCGCTCCTATACTCCTCCTTTTCATTCAGAACAACCACATAATCCAAAATCGGAGCACAGATCATTGCCTTTTCTCCAGTACCCTTCTTCCCTCCCCCCCACCCCACTTTTAAGAGTGGCCTTACAGTTACATTTGGATTTAAATCAAAAAACCACATTTACACTGATGTGAACTCACTTGCTCGCCAATTCACCCCCTGGCGGGAGGTTTGGGATGCTCTCAGTTGCTAACGTACGCATCACGTGGACTAAGTCTGGGACTCCTTCACCCTGCTTCTTTATGATCTCTGGGAATCAGAAGTACTTTTTTTGTAAGTGCAGTCCAAATTTAACTTTCAAAGATTGAAACACTCAGTTTTATAAAAAGGCAGCTTAACTTGTGTTAATATATAAAGGATGACAGACCATATTCAACATAGCAATTGTTAACTCTGGCTCTGTAAGAAGATTTGACAGAGATACACTGCTAACTGTTAACATGCACACTGGTTTCAGACATTCTTTAACAGCTTTCCTGCTACACATGAGATATAACAGGAGATGTAATAACTTCCCAACAAAATGCCCTGGGCACGAGGCAGATATTAACATCAGCTTTATTGCTGCAACAGAAGATGAATGATTATCACCATCATAGCGTAACATTTTCAAGAAACAAAAGGTTAGACATTAGAAGTAACTCCCAAGACTATGTGTATTAGCCAATATTTGTACCTCACTGAATTACAGCAACATGCAAATTTTAAGAACTATTGCAAACAAATTAAAAGCTAGGGACATTACATGTAAGAGTTCCATCCTCAACTCACTCTGAGGATATGTGAATACTGGGCAGTTATTTAAAAGCTGATCCACTCCAACTTCTGAGTGAAGAGAATCTGTACTGTAGCCACAGTCATGCTTGCTAAGAGAGTCACACTAACTTTAGTCTTAGGCCTGGTTGTTTGCATGGGGGTGGTATTTGGTGGGGTTTGTTTTTTTTTTTTTTTCCCCTCTTCTCTTTCCACTATGACCAGCAGGTGACAAGCACACAACTTTATTTGACCTCAAAAGATTTCAGACCATACCACCATGAAAAGTCGCTCTTTAAATAAGGATCTTATGAAATTTAAAGAACACATATTTTAGACTGCATCTCATCGGTTTCTCCATAAACATGAGCTCTTAGAAGCTGTAATAGATTTGAATTATTAAGACTTGGCACTGTTGATCTTCAAGTGAATACTGCAGCACATACACAATAATGTGTACACATGCACATATATATATACATATACATGCATGTATGTACACACACTATCTTCATGTAATAAAGCATTTACACAGCTTGAAGAAGAGTTGGAATTTACTAGTACCACTTTTGAAAAATACTCTAGCATTCAGTTTTTGCCCCAGATGAGGATTCCAGAAGAGCATACCACGTTTTCATTTTAATCAGTGAAATAAGGGACATTTAAAGGTTTTAGCAACCACATGAATCCAGTCCCTTTCAGTTAAAAAATTACAAACAACAATTGTGAATTACTTTTTGTGCGTATAATAGTTTCTCAAGGCTGTGTGTGTGTTTACAAAAAAGAATCAGCTCTATTCTGCAGTCAGGCTGTGTAAATTATTTGCAAGGTACAGTGGAAACACTGTCTAGCCCTCAGCCAGTGTCAAACTGTGTTGCACAAAGCTTTAAGCTGTTTACTTCAAAAACCTACATTTTAAATACATGACACCACACACCACAGACACCTCGAAAACTTGCCATTTCCTCAAAATCTATCACCAGAATTCATTTTACCATCTAGTATTTAGTAAGTAAATAGTCTAATGCTTTAAAATCTGAATAAGAAGCAAAGATCTCAGATTTGGTTTGCCAAGTTCCTTTATTGTGCAATTTTGAACATCTAGTATATTCTACATTGTGCTAGTGCTAAAGTTCTGTCGTACAAAAATAAGGAATTTAGTTTTCCTATACTACACAGTTTCACAACCTGTAACTGCAGTACATTTAACATACAGTCTCCACTAAATGAATACATTTATATTTTGATAAAACTATAGATACAGACTGAATGAACACTGAAGACACAACAAATGGAGTCGGTCTGCTATCTGTGTTTAATTTATTGGAATTATCTTCTTTCAACACATCTTACAACCCTCCCCCCATCCTTTAATTTACTTTTAAACCTTCTATACATTTTCATGTCATCAAGTACTGGAAAAATGTACTTACAACCCTACAATAAGGGGTTCCAAACATATCTCCTTATTTCGTACTCTGAATGGGAATTCCACACAAAGTTTACGAGAAAGCCAGAACTTGGATTTTGTGAAAATATGGGAAGGAACATGTAACAGCTAACTTCAAATAATTTAATTTCTATATAGGTATAAATATTGCAAGGATTATCTATAAAGGAAAGCTTTTATGTAAAATAAAAACTGAGAACAGAAAAAAAAAGCTTAAGACGAGTTTCTTTTTAGAGTCAGCACATCAATAACATATTAGTGCAAATAATAGCAACACACTTTGGAATGACTGATTACTTCTACCATGAAGGTTACATGAACTTTTAGGAGTAATGCCGATTTATTGCAAGTAATGGCACAAAGATGCTTCTCCACACTTGCTTCCCTTTCCACTGCTATTTACTACAGTTACCAATCTGGACCACAAGCACACTGAAATTACTAAAAGGAGAGTTTCAGGCAATGTGGTAAATGGAAGAATTCCTACATTTAAAATCTGAATCACCTCTCCTTACTCAAGATGACCATCAGTAAGTCCTATTCAGTCTTAAAAATCTGTTTGCTTGTTGGTCTACACTGATTACTGAAATGCATAAAGATACATAATATGCATTTTCACCAAGTTTCCATTTTAATTAAATTTAACTTTATAAATTGGTATTACAGATTTGTAAGATCATTCTAAAAGTACTCTTTAAATTTTCTAGTTCCTTCAACTGAAGATTAGGCTTTTAAAGTTTAGCACTGCCATTAAAGTATCCTAGGATAACAGCAAGATTATTTACTGTAGTGTCAAAAGTTTCACATGCTGTAGCAGTCTTGTCTTCCTAGCCAGTACTGAATTGTCCATTTTCACCAGGAAACAATTTAATTGCACAAGAACTAAGTTAAATGTAACAAAGTTAACTGACTCCTGTTCTCGAAGTTCTGCTTTAGTTCAGTCTCTCATCCTCCCTCACAAGTAAGAGCTGAAAGGACAAGATCTGCATACAGCTGATACAAATCTCTGCTGGGTTGAATAGTGTTTACTAGACAGTCTTTAAATAGTATCTTTGTGCAACAATAGGCAAAAAAAAAATTGAGGACAACTCTGAAAAAGAAACAGAGACTCTTGAGGGAAAATACAATGTTTTTCCTCAAGTCCTTCAGACACCATTCCATTAAATTAGTATTAAAGTGCTTCATTACTACATACAAAATCCTTCTGCCTCTATTACAGTATCACACTTCCCTCATTCCTGAAATTTTGTATTTGTATAAATGCAAAGTCCTGGCAGATGAATTCACTGTATGTACCATCATCACATTCAGTACCAGTGATCAGCTTCCTCATTCACTGTAGTGTTTGTACAAAAACATAAGCTTTCCTCATTGTAATACCCCTAGGGATACAATGGGGCCAGCTGAATAAGCAGCTTTAATTCAAACATATTTTCATATTCTAGGTCACGGGTTTGTCCAAACTCAGATAAAATATCTAAGATATGAAGGTAACACTTGCCCAAGTTCAGGGAGTTAGCATGCTGTAAATTAATGTGTGAATTTACAGTATACTTGTTCTTCACCAGGTCTGTGAGTGGGCACACATAGTAAGCTCTTCAAATGCCTGGTGCAAAAATTGCTCATTGCTTTGAAACTGAGAAAGCCATCTGACAACTCACGTGGTGTTACCATGCACGTGGATATTCCGGTTACGCTGTCAGAAAGCTTCACACTAATGCCTACTGTGCACCCATTTCTCTGAGAACACAGAAATGTCTGTCTGGACATTTGTTCAGGGGCAGAACAGATGTAGTTTGGCAACATCTTGGGAACGAGGCCTCTGAAAAACGCGTTATTTCCTGAAGGAGCACCTACCCGAATAGCCAAGTGCTCTGAAATTGCACATTATTTTGTCTGAATTCCCATGTAGGCAAGCTCTCTGTGAAATTTCTGAAGCTGTACTGTGTAATCATCATGCAAGTTAAGTAGGAAAAAACTGCACAGAATATTCCTCTAACTTACTAATCACTGATACCATAGTTGTGAAGAACTCGTGTACTGTGCTTTGTATGGTATTAAGGATTTCTTGGAGCACATACACATAACTAGACTTGTAACATAAAGGTCTAGAGGACTCCACTTCAAAAAAAGACAACCTATGCAAATAATGCATACACTGTGTCTTATTTCAGAAACAAAACTCCAAGCTGTGTTTATTTTTAAATATTAAAAAGGCACTATAAATCCAGTTTTAATGAGAAATCTTAAATAAAATTGATTTAAAATATAGTTTTTAGTCAGGTTACCCAAAACACCTAAGACTTATAGTTTCAGTTTAAAGTTTAAAAACTCTTGGAATACAAATTTAAAGAAAAAAAAATTGAAGCTATTATCAGAGTAATATAAGCACCCAGTTTTCGTTCATTATGAATATTTAAGATAAGTGTTGACAAATTTCTGACATACTTTGAAATAAGTAAATATGTTATCAGGTGCCTTAAAGATTACAGTAATCAAGCTCTAACTCTAATTGGATAATAAATCAGCTAACTGATTTGCACGTATCTATACAGAAAAACGGCACTCGAATTACCATCTTCACCAATGTTTTTCAAGATACTCTGATTATTTAACTCCATGTAACAGGAACCAGACCTTACTTGTCAAAAATTAGTGCTGTTAACAGGCTCATGAAGAACACTGAGCACAAATGAATTACTTTTCTGCTACCCTGAATAATTTTCAGGGCTACAGGCTGCTTCACTTTCAGAACAAAATTTATTTAAGGACATACAGCAGGACTGTATGAGTGCCTTTTTCAGAGATGTACACTAGACAGCCAATGGCACCTGAAGGTCTATTAAAAAGCCTGTACTTTGTTAAGAGTTTAGCTGTTGGAAGGGGAAGGGGGCCAGGGGGTCTGTTTAGAAACAAGGTTACTTATTTTTTTTTAAATGATCCACCTTCTACTCTGCTTTCCAGGTACTTGTCCAACTCTGCCTCTCTTTTCACCGCCTCTGGCGATACCTTTGGTGCATTCGGAAAACAGATCAATATCACACTCATGTTGTCTCGACTTCCCTGGTGAAAAAGAAAAAAATAATTGAGAATGTATACACACACCAGGCTAAATGCAAATCAAAGCATTTTACACACAAAAAAATCACAAATGGTATTTCCCCCCCACACCTTACAGAATTCCAGAAGTCTGACAGTTCATTCAGTACAACTTAGGTTACTTTGTTCTTTCCATTTTATGGTCTGAGGATTACACGGAGCCAATTGCAGACAGCTCGTTGTCTTTCAAAAACTGACATCACTAATGAGCAATGTGTAATTACAAAGTCGTGTTCCATCTTGTTTTAAGCACTATCCAATTATCTTGGGAAAATAGCTGAATATTAGCTGGGTAAACAAAACCACTACTGCTTAAAAGTACTGTGTAGGGAAGTGTTGAGCTCACACAGCGCTTCCACCTAAAATCATAGATATTAGAAATTTTTTCCCCCTTTTCTTTGGAAACAAGGAAAGTTATAAGTGAGACAGTTAAAAAAAAACAGCTGGAAGGGGCCCAGGCATTTACAAAAGCATTCTTTGAAATGGAAACATTTAAACACCAACTAAACAGAACCCTAATACTTGAATATGTTGAAATACAAACACATTCTGCTTATGAAAAGTAAATGTTTAGTTCACTTTCAATAATCCTGTGGTCTGGTCTACAAACAGGCATCCATATGCTTAACTTTTAACACCAATTAAATCCACTGAAGTCATCAAGATCAAAAACAAGCCAGTGTTTAAACCAGGAGCATAAGAGTGTACGGGGAGGTGCCGATAGATGGCTGCTGCCAGACTTACAGCACCCACAAGCCACTGTTCTTTCCTTGGTATTTGTTTTTAGGATTACCAGACAAAAGCGGTAAAACCAAAAATATATGCAGCATCAATCTGTTAAAGTGTTGGAAAACAGTTGTATTTTTCCAAAAGGGAAGCAATGACCTTCTCAGCCACGTGGCAAGAACAGAGAGGTTGTCTTGTTGGGAGTTTTTTACATTACTGCTTATAGCTTGCCTTTGGAAAATTTAGCGTCAAGCTATGGTACTCAGTATTTCAAATCTCTTTTGTAACCGTACCATCCTGCAATTAATACAAAGTAGAAGTTATTGTAGACAAAATTACACACATTTGTTAGACAAAACGGTCCCATCATCTTCTACCTGAATTAGTTTCAGAACTGTATCACATAACACTGAGTTAAATGCAGTAAATAAACCAGAATAAAAACTAAACTTTGGTAGTCACATCTTCATATAGTCAAGAAGAAATTTTAAACTGCAAAATATGAAGGTAAGGTTCATTCATTCCCCATTTGTCTTGGCGTAACTATTACAATAACGTTACTACTACATGCCCAAGAAAGGAGGAAAGACTAGGAAGGAAAAGGATATTCTACAGCTTGATTAAGTCTTAAGAGTTAAGGTTTTGCAAAGCATGTGGTGTACCTGAGCACTTATTGTCCTCAGCTTGCTCATAAATTTCCATCAGTATCTGTACATGATTTAAAATTCTTAAATAGCCAAAACCACCCAGAAAACCATACTGTTTCTGCCATTCCCCCTCTATCACCATTTTTGTAGGAATCAATAATTACCGTCAAAGTCATGTTCACATAAACCATTGTATACTTATAGACCTGAATCAAAACTTATTCTTAACTTGTTCATGGAATTCTAACAGTGAAAACATAGAAAACTTCTTCTCTCAAATCTGGCTACCTTGTACAAGCAGGTGTCAACTATCTCATTGCAAACTTTCTCAAGGTCATCAGTGACTTCAAGTCTGGATCTTACAAAGTCACACAGCTCTTCATTTCCCATAACATCCCAGATTCCGTCGCAAGCCAGTATGATGAACTGATCATCATCTTCTGATCTCTCAATTTCATAAACTTCAGGTTCAGGTGAGACTAGCTGTTCTGTAGGACCTTTCCCATGGACACATTTGTAATCAAAGTCTCCAAGTGCCCTTGAAACAGCAAGGGAGCCATTCACGCGCTGAATCATTACAGAGCCGCCTGCATTCTGTATACGCTCTTTCTCCAGTGGGTTACTTGGTTTGTGATCCTGTGTGAAGAAGTGAACCTTCCTGTTTCTACAAAGTAAACCTCTCGAGTCTCCACAGTTGATGAAGTATGTGTGTTGGGGAGAAATCATGACACCCACAGCTGTTGACCCACTTCTGTCTGCACCATGTTTCTTCTCAGAGATGACTCTCATGTGTTCATCAATTTGCAGAAAACCTGTTCTGATGCCGCTCTTTACACTTTCCACAGATGGTGGCCCATCTGGCCCTTTAAAATCCTGGTTGCTTGTGATGTGATCTAATAAATGCTCACAGCAGTACTTGGCAACCTGTGATCCAGCGTGCCCATCATATACAGCAAAAAATGACCATCCATCAAGTCCATTTGGCAAGCCAATCACAGCCGTATGTGCATCCTCCATTTCCACTCGCCAGCCTTGCATACTACTCAGACCATAACGAAGCCCATTCCCTTGCCCCTGGGCATTATGCTTCTCCATCTTTGGCTTGTCTAAAAATGCTCCCATGATGACTTTCCTTCAGTTCTACAAAGAAAAAAAATAATTATTAAGATATTTATTGAACATACCTTGTGTAAACATTGTATTGGAATCTACCGAACAACACTGTTATGATGACAAAAATACAGAGATATGAAGCTGACTTTTCTGTGTCTCAAGTCAAAATTGCATTGCTTTCATCTAATTTAAACAAGGACACTGCTACTAGCTGAACTACACTTTCCATATTTTTGTGTTTTCAGCTGCTTTACTCAAAGAACTTTTATTCCACTACCATTCATGGTTCTGACAAAAGACTCCAGTATAAGTATGTACGAAGTTAGTTTGAAAGAGTTAACTGGCACACATCTGAATAGCAATGTTCCCTGCAAATACTGATCCAATGAAAGAGCTCAATGTTTCCAGGACAGTGGCATTCCCTAGATCCCTACCTGTGGACTACAAAGTCCTGCTCATGTTCTGCTTTGGGTGGTAGAGAAACAAAACCAAACTGATTGGCCCTTCTTTTGGGGGAGGTGGGGGTAGGGTTGGTATTTTATTGGTGATTTGTTTTTTGAAATAGATACAGTCACGTGAATGATCAAGATGATGCCACAGTGTGCATGAAGAAGAGGCAACACTGAGTATCTAGGAGTAGGACTCAGAAGGAACAGAGCAGCTGTCCCTTTAGGCAGCAGCAAGCCATTAGTTTGGCTCAGCCATTTGTGAAAGCACATCCATAGGTCTTCAGTTAAATTACACAGCAAGCTTCTCAGATGTCTGTGCTGCAGATTTCCTTAAAACATTAATGTATTCATGCTTCACTGAAAGACAACTACCCCTTACAAGTCTAAGGAAATCTGTTTGGATACAAAAGCAAAAGTATTGTAAATTTATGCTTTCTTATTCAAGCCAGACCAACATACTGCACACCCTATCCTCATCCACCTCCCACCATCAGGATGTGATGCAGCAAATATTCATGCTTAAGAGAATAAGAACTGTATTTTCATGCAGCGTCAACAGACTGGTTTATCTTCATGGCTTTCACACCCTAATCATCCAACCCACCTTTCTAATCCACATCAGTTTATTTGTGCATTCATTATTTAAAAAAAATCATACAAAATAGGTCACACCTTTTACATACTTGCAAATTCCACCCTGGGAATCAAAGAGTGTGCAAATCACTGTTATACAATACAAAGTAATGGAACAAGACTACAAGCTCTTCCATTTGAAGACAGTGGACCAAAATTAACTGAGAGTCTGAAACAGATTTTATCTGAGGCCCCAACTAAGCAAATACACTAGCAGAAAAGTTAGTACTCTTAGGTTTTAACTTTAAAAATATGATCAAATGTATTCAAGTGATAACATCACTTTTTGAGAAGATGCTCTTTCTGCAATACAGCTGCAGCTGTGAGACTATATATCCAAAGCTTTTCACATTGTCTCTTCCAGCCACTATCAACCTTTCTACAACATCTGTATGTGTTAGAATAAACAGTTAAGTAATGTTTATATTTGAAGTCACCCCAACACTGATTCTAGTGTGAGGCACAGGGACTGGATACACACTCTTTGGCTCACGTGCTTTGTTACAAAAAAACAAAAGCTGCACATATTTCAGCTGTATAGAGATGTCAGCAGCAGCACACCTCTGCTTCCTCTCACCCCAATCCAGGCTCTGAAGTTCTGTGTTGGCTTGAGAAGAGATAGAGTATCGATGCCCACGCAAACTGTAACTAGCCAACAAAACAGAGCACACTGATCCTGTATACTGAGCATATGCATGAGGTTCATGTTACTGCAGTTGCTAGGAAAAAAACCCATGAGTTAAGACTTTATCTTCATGTGCAATTCTAGTGAAACCAGAGTAATCAAAATAATTACAAAATGCTGTGATAAATCAAACAGGAATTACTCTGCAGAATAATACTTTTTAGTCACTGCATGATAGCAGCAGAGTTTAAACACCTAACAATTTCTTACTGTCAAAGAGAGAAAATAGAATGCAGGCACAATTATTTCACCTTAATTTAGAGCTTGAAAAGCAGAAACTGCCCTGGCAAATACCACATTTTTGTGAAGTATTTCATATTATTACCGTCTTTAAAACAAAACAGAGAAGTATTAAGACTGGGATGCAGATAAACTGAGCACAAGCACTTTCAAATTTGCATTTTTGCATTTTTTAATACTAATC
Organism: Heliornis fulica; assembly: GCA_013399135.1. Lineage (NCBI taxonomy): Eukaryota > Metazoa > Chordata > Aves > Gruiformes > Heliornithidae > Heliornis > Heliornis fulica. The sequence continues at coordinate 418,116 of VXBZ01009180.1, forward strand.
TCTCTTACTAATACAGAAGATTCAGAGTTGTGCTTTGTAAGCTGTTCATCCCTTTCAGTAGCTTGGCATATAAACCACAATTAAAAATACAGACAGGTTGCATGCAGTTCTAGCAACTCAGAGAGTTGTGCTAGCACACTTCAGAAATTAACAAATCGGCTTTCCATTTAAAATCAGCTTGCCTTATCCTCCCCCCAAGGTAAACTGAAAGGTGGTGTTGTTCTAAATTAAGCCTTGTGAGATGTTGACACATGATTCTTCAAAGGTGTGAGCTACCCACCGTAGATGTGAATACAACCAGACAGAAGTATAACCACAATGTGGTCACATAACTTGTACTTCGGAAATTACTCATAGCCCATAGCATAAAGCAGTCATATTCTGAAAACTGTAGCAACAGACTGCAGCTGCCTTCCTTGCAACACTCTACCTAATCATCCTTCCACCAGACAGTTTATACCTGTAGGAGAGTAGGCCAGGTTTTCAAAACTCTCCCTGCATCTGAAATAAAAGTGTTTACTAATGGATGGCCATGGATGTGCTAAACTTTCAGTTCTCCCAGAATTTCAATTCTTGTTCTGTAAAGTTTGAGTGGAATATGACCCATTTGTGAATTCTTTACGAATCAGAAGCTACCTGCTACTTCTCCCCCCACATCCTTACATGTAGCTAAAACCTGAAGAATTTATAAATAAATCTCAGTTTTAAAAGGAAGCATACACACACAGGCTGACATAAGAAAGCCATGACTCCTTCCTACTGAAAATATCTTCTAGACCAGTTTGGGAGCCCCTATCTACAGAAACATCTTTCACACCTCAGTGTCTACCTAAATCACTACTACTTCTTCTTTCTTCCCTCTTGTTAAGTGGCTTGAGCACCATACTGATCAAGTTGGAATGACACCTTTAGTTAAGCATGTAACTCTGTATGCAGATCAGATTAACCTATAGCAGTGCAAGCACCCAAGTTACAGCATGACTTTGTTATTACATAACGCTCAAGAGCAAAGTCAGACCTAGCACATCATGCATGCATAACGTGCAATCAAACAGATTCTGAACATGGTCCTCTTATTTCTTGAGTCATCTTCCTAAATAAGGATTCTAATTTTATGACCCTAACTCCAAATAATTTTACTGACCTCACCTCTTTGACCTTCTTAACCCAGCCACACACTTCTACAATAGTGTTAGAAAACTGCAGTGGGAGATGAAACACCAGTCCTCTACTCTGCAAGCCTCAGCTTTCAAGATACTTGAATGATGCATATGCATACTAAAGGAGACATTCTTCCCATTTCTATTAAAACCAAAGAAAGAAAATGCACTTTAATCATGGTATTTATTGCCAAATGTAAACTACCCACTGGTTTGGTTTTTTTAAGTTAGGCACAATTCTGAACATTATTTAATATATTCCATATACTTTGTAAAAAGACTGGAGGGTACAATATTTTTCTCCAGAAATGGTAAATCTAAAACATCACCTGACACTGCAACTGCCACAATGATTAGTCAAACAAACTGCAATTTTAACCTAAGACAATTCTTGTTTCATCATCTCTGTATTGCTGATTTCTACTAGTTTCCCCTAAACAGAAGGGCTTTCTGCAAAGTTCCATGGGTTTTGGTTCTGCAGAATAGGGGGGCTTCTGAAGAAAACTAGAAGCGAAAACGGACCTCTATGTATACAACTGAATATGCAGGGCCACATCTATGAGTGCATCTAAACTGTGTCTTGTGAAACACTGATTTTGTGGAGGTCAAACTGAAGGACAGCCTCTACAGCAAGTGCACAAAAAACTCAAGCTGCAGTTTGCAGACAGAAAAGTAAGAATACTGTACAGGGCCTAGGGAAAAATAAATAAATAAATCAACACAAGTAATAAGATCTTGGATAAAACAGAGTGCCAAAATTCAAAGGACTGCAGCATTGGAAACAAAACTGAAATAATGAATGGAGCACGCCAAAGAGTCAGTAGCTAAACTCCTTGAAATAGATGCAACTGGGGAACAGAGTGGCAAAGAAAAGGAGGGTAATTAGTATACTGGACCATGGACAGCCACGGACAACCACAGATACATCACTGGAATGCATGAAATCTCTTTGCCCCTTCATTTGTCCTCAAATTGTGCTATCCAGACAGCACAACTGGATTGCCTTCTGATACACATGAAAATAATTCTTACTGCTTTGCTATTTGCTTAATTCATTTGCTCAAAGGTTCAAATCAAGTATCAGTCTCAGAACGGTTTACAAAGGACAGTTAATTTAACTCCATGCACTCCTGTAAAAAGTCAATTTAAAGGAATTGAAACAAGGATTTGTCTTGTCCAAGAAAGCCAGACACCCCCAACTGAAACTTGTACCTTAACATGTATTTTAATAATCCCTTTTAAACAGCATTTGAGTTGTAGTCCTTCCAATAGCATAAGCTGCTTATATGAACCACCCTGAAGTCACAGGCACGTATTCAAACTAAGCTGAGAAACGTCCCCATACTCCAATTTCCTGGAACAATTCTCCAAGTGACATTATGCCCTGTGTGTTGTAATGAGCACCATAAAGAAAGATTACAACCTTCACTTGAACTGCAGGACACGGAGCAAGTCACCAAATTATACTGACTGCTCATGAATAAGAAAAGGGCATTTGATCATTTCAACCTGATCCATGGCACTTCTCCCACTCCCCCCCCACCCCATAAGCACACTGGATGCAGCAACCTGTCAGTGTGTAATTGTGGAAACGTTTTCAGAAGTTAGCACCTGCTGAACAAAAAACTGATGGGACAAACTGGATGCCCCAAACCAATTAATGTTAACAAACAGCATGTCAGAGATCATCCCAGGGATCAGAAGAATGACTAAAATAAAACAGAGCAAGCAGATGAGGAGACATAATTACACCACAGTTATGGGCTGAATGAAGTAATGAAAAAGCTTCTTGCCAATGAAACTATTTAAAGAACTATTGAAGGCTATATGACTTGAGTTCTGGCATTCACAGTACAAGAACATCAATAAAGTACTGAAAATGACAGTTGATGTTTCTGAATGTGTACTTTCAGACACAGGAATACATCACCAACTAGGAGACATCAATTTCCTATGAAAAGGAAAAGAAAAATATATTCACAAATGGGGCTATTTTAATAAACATGGATTAACACACAATTTCCCCAGCAGAAAACCTACTTCTTGGACATGCAACAGTAGCCTGTGTTATATTACAGCAAGACAACTACAAATAGAAGAACATAAAAACTACCTATAGGGGTAAGACAGTTTGAATTAATATTAACAAATTTTTGGTTGAGGAGCGATGTAGGAGCTATGGCACGTGGCAGACAAAGTGAACAGGAAAAGGTAGACAGCTAGAAACATTAGTTTAAAGAATATAAAGAGAAATACCAAAGCTCTCAGAAACAGGCCTGTGGACAGGCCAGAATGTCTTTACGTGGACGAGAGAGTGAGATGGAAAAAAAAAAACCCTAAGGTAAGCAAGTTAATGACTCCCTGTGTACAAGGGAAAGTATGAATTGTTTCAACCTTTCCCCAGTTACCCTCCCTCTCTCCCTGTAATTAATATATAACAGGGATTACAATTACAACTTCATACCACAGCAGAAAACACTAAATCACTGCACCTCTGATAGAGCTCATAGGAGTGTCTGACTTCTTGATAGCTGGTCCACAGACACTGCCATTTCACTGAGATGGGATGTGAGGTGCATTTTGTGTTTTAAATAAAACACCTCTTCTGCTTCAAATCCCTTCTCCTTGCTAGGAGCTGACAGCCTTTTTGAATGCCTCCCAGACTAGGCAGCAAAACATTTTATCCCACTTGTTCTCCTATGTCAATTTACTTTTCACATATGTGTACAAGCAGGGTAGATAGGATTTAGAAGATTGCTAAAGCCTCCAAAAGTCTCCTGGAACACAGAAGGTAACTGTTTCTAAATTACCACGCTACCTCCAACAACATGTTTCAGTTTTCACTTAAAACATCTTTTTCTGTTTTTACCTACCCACCTTTCCTGTATGCAATTAAACCTGTTCAAGGTTAAACCAGGAGCTGCTATTCTCACCATGACTACATGCTGGCTGAGGCTCTAGCCCTCTCCAAAACATGTATGTATTCTGATTTTTTAAAAAGCAAGCCCTGGACACTGAAGAACAATAATTAATCTCTAATAAACTGTTCCTGCAGATATTTGAAATATGGTGATATAGTTTCAAGATTTATAGAGCTGTTTTCATTTTGTCTGTGATCAGTTACTGAAGAAAGTAACTTCTTTGCAGAATCACCAGGACCACTATTGAGAACAGAAAAAACCCAAACACTAAACTGATTCTGAGAGAAGATACAACTTGCATCTACAAGGACCAGTCACTAATTTGGATTCTAACATCACTGGCCCCCTCAGAATAGAATTAAGGTAATATTTCTTGGCCCAGGCAAACTTCTTGCTGCTTTCTAAATATTTGTACTACAAATTAGAAGTGGGAAGCATATGAAAAAACCTACTAGGCATCAGTATCAAAGCACAAGCAGCCCAATCACTACAAAAATTTGTGTAGACAACCAAAATGGCATTAACAAGTGCTATGAAAACTAATGAGGTTGCTCTGCATAAATTCATATGCTGCTGTCTGAAGAGTATGAGAATGAAGAAGCCATGGTCCCTGTTTGAAGGCATTAATAAGCAAAAAACATGTCCATGCTGGTGTTTAGTTCAGCACCTTACTGGTTATACCTCATTTTTCCAAAGATTTCTTACTTAGGAGTGTTGGAAGATAAACAAAGGGCACCCATTTTAGAGACAAAGATTAGACAACTGCTTTGTTAATAGCACACAAACTCCTGCAGACTCCAAAATCCAGCCAAATTTCAAAGCCCCATTGAAGCCAGCACTGTAAAAAGGAACTGGAAGATGCAAGGAAGTTGTAGTCTATGCACACACAAGTTGGGAGAAAAAAAGGCCTTGATTTTTCTGTATCTATGAGATCCAGTATGCTTGAATTTTTTGAAAGAGCAAGGCAAACAAGTGAAAATAAGAATTACAGTCATACTACTTGTGTCAGAAAGTAAATAAAGTGCAATGCAGCTACTCCAACAGTGATACAGCTTCACACGATGTAAATATGGGAGAAAATGAAACAGAAAAAGACAACAAGAATGGAGTTATAGGCAAGTCAGAAAATGAAATTCACTTACAACTTTTTTTCAGTGTTTGTAATACCAGGAGTACTTTGCCACTGTATCTACCATCATACCAGTACCTCACCCCACCCCTGGACATTGTGGGCCTAATCGACAAATCATACTTGCATACAAGCCACTGAAAGTCCAAGAACTGATGAGAGCTGACCATACTAAACACTTCAGGTAATAGCTAACTCCCTCCCTGACCATTCTTCTAACTTCATTTTTTTCCATCTCTCATTTAGTACTTGAAGCCTCAGCATCTTAATTTACTACCAGTATTAAGTTGAAAATTCAGACAACTTTTTTCTTTAGTGGAAGAACCACACCTTTCCCCTGCTATTTCTGTGCAAGTAAAAAAAAAACCCAAAACCAAAAAACCACACAAAACAAAAAACCCTACCCAGAAAAAAAATGCTTTTTTATAAAGTTCAGCTAAACCTTCTCAGAAAAGTCAAAACCATTATTGAAAAGAGGCAAGTGAAGTTCTCCACATCAGAATGACTTATTAGAATAACAAGGACTGTTCAGGTTGTTCAATAGCCACTGGACTGAAGTCAAGCTACTGCCAATTTGGCAGTGTTGGTGTTTTAGCTGAAATGGTAAAATAAACTAGGAAAAAGATGCAACATGAAAAAAGGTCCTGATGGGATTATTCACTAAGACTCCAAAAAACAATGGGAGGCCTGAATAGCAGTAATTTATAAAACACAGCAGAACAAAAAAACAACACAGAACATCAAGCATGTTAATTAAACCACTCCTGAAATACAACAAAAGCCCAAATCACACATCTGTAGTGATGGAGTTCAGGAAACTGCCACTGTTTTACAGTTAATGTCATCTTATATCACTGCCTGTGGTAATGGATAGAAATTCTTACAGTACCCCACCATCCTTCTGTCATAATGTTTAAATAACCTCACAACAAACATTTTAACTTCCTAAGTTAATAAAGTCCTATATCTGCCAAAGAAAATTGAACACATGGAGTCATCAAACCATCTCTTCTTTAATTTTCTGTCTCTAGTTGCTTATAAAGGTCATTGCTCTTTTCTGAAATTATTTAAAGCCTTCAAACTTCAGCTCTTCCTGACTTCAAATAACCAACATCCACCTATCTCTTATTTGTCTTAGGACTAGTTTACTTATCAACAGAGAAGAATAAAACCAAAGTGAAAATAAAGTTTATACAGATAGAGCTTAGGAGTAAAATAAAAACTACTGAGAGAAAACGTAGCCAGGATATGCATGTGTCCAATGCTTAGAAGCCAGTGTTTGCAATGAAGGTCTTAATTTCCTTTTTAGCCATGTACTTGAGACTATGAAATAATTCAAAGCAAGCTATGTAAGCAATTTCCCAGACCAGTATACAATAAAATATTTGTGGGGTTCTAATCTCAGACACATCAGCACTATTCTGGTAAGGACATAGGAAAAGCAGCATTCAGGAGACTTAAAACCTGATGACTACACAGGGGAATAAAATGTGAACGAAATAGGAAGTGTTCTAAAGTATACAGCTGTAACCTGGCTGTGCTTGCAAGGAAATGACATCAAAACTATGCCAGAAGCACATTAAGACCTGGAAGTCAAATCCTCAAAGCTTAGGAAAAGCTGAAGTTCGTTCATTTGTACACACAAGAGAGCTTTTCTTTACAAGCTATTTTGCCCTCACATCCTCAGCATTCCTATCTCATTAGAAGAACAAGGACAGAGTATGGCTGCTGCAATAACACAGATTTTCCCCCAAGACTACATAAAAGCAGAAAAAAGAAACCAAGGGAAAAAAAACTATTGTTTTAGCCTTTCATGCAGACACTAACTTTCAGGACAGAAGGCTTTCCTCCAAGGACCACACTGACTATCAAGTTCACTTCTATCCCTATCGGTAGAGAGTTAACAGATTTGCCTATGATGAACAAAGTAGTGAGGCGCTGACCCGAGTCCAAACTTGAGTTCATGGCAGCTCAAAACACTCAAATGAGGACACTGTCAAATTCACCTGTTCTTTTCAAAACATAAGCAGTGCTAATGCCAGCATGTCCTAAGCTTACAGGGCCTTACTCTGCAGTCTCAGAATGGTTCTTAAACACTTAGAAGTCTGTCCAAATACTTGCTGTACTTGACTGAGGGAATCAGAAAAATATTTACTGGTAGAGCCTTAATTCTTTCTTCATACATAATACAAACCACTTACCTGTCCATGTTTTCTTGCATTTGGCACCCCTTTCCAAAGACTGGGTTTTACTTAGTTTAGCAGACAGCTGGAGAATTGCTTAATTAATTTCCAAACGCAAAGAGCCCAGGCACTGTTTACACTGTACTCGTGGCTATGGCATTTTAGGGTACTTCATAAGTAAAAAAATACATAGAATTTTATGCAGTAATAGCTATGATATATTGTCAAGAACACATTCAGATTCCACATCAAAAGTACAGTTAGCAGTTAAAGTGAATTGTATGCATAGATATAGAAATTCCTTCAAGTTACAGCCAAGACCCAAACACCAAAGCACATTTCATCCTCTAGGTCACAAGCCAGCAAGGTATTTAAGCATGAGAGCAACATTGTACATCTGAGTAGTCCCACATAATTCAGTTGCACATGGCCTATGAGTGCAAGCACATTTAAGTGCTTTATTTAAACTGCAGCTATCAGAATACAAGTTACGTCACATTTGAGTTTCTTGGGTTTGCAAACTTAACTTAGAAGACTTTAGAGTCCTTCTTAGCTATTAAAATATTCTTACCTGAGAAGTAAGATGTTAGCAATAAAGAAGGTAATGCACTTTCTACTCCATGTGTAACCTGCTAGCATTTATCTACATTTCAGTAATGAAAACCATTTAGCCAGCTTTGTTTTTTTCCCTTGTATCACTTAGATGCTCTTTTGCTAGCATGCTGCTCTGAAGTTACATTATTTCATTAGACCTATCTGTATATGAAGTAACTTCATTGTGTTGTTTTCATCACACACAAACACCTTTTTAGAAGAGCTGTTAAAATCTGAGCGACTATTTCACATTTTTAAAAAACACTGTTTTGTAAATGTCAGTAGCAAGCTGAATATCTATTAATTTTTACCAGTAGGTAAAAACAAAAAGTTTAAATGAACACCCAGTAAAACAAAAGCCTGATCAGTTTAAACACAAATAGAAATAACAATAATAAAGTGGCTAAGTAACAGTAAGATAGAGGCTAGAGAGACATCTGTAACTGAGTATGTGCTTTAACACAGGACTGAGCTTAGCAGACAGAAATACAGAAAAGCAACATTACTTACAGCACTGGTTTAACACCAGTAACACTCAGCCGGATGCTACCTCTGTCCAGGAACAAAAGTCAGTCTACTCACCCCCACGGTATCACACTTGCTTTTTCTCCTGCCCCGATTACAATTTCCTTGGTCTAAACATTCTTCTTACCCTCCAGATTTAGTTGATTTACTCTAGCAACATTAAACCTTAATAAAACCTAAATTGTTTCTTTCTTATCCTAGTACTTTTAGCTGAAATTTGGATCATGTGACAAACTACAGAGATCAGTAAGAACCCAGCAACAAGGCTGTATCCAAAAAGAGCTTAATTTTCAAAAGAACAAACGAGACCACGGGTTGCATCATTCAAAAAAGTTACAGATGATCCAACCAATGTTTCAAAAAACCGTGTAGGAGTGAGGCATGATTTATGAGAAGAAAGGAGCAAAAACTACAAAGGGCCACACGCAACAGTAAGAATAAATGTTGTTTGCTCAAGTGCAGCTATGCTAAACACTGTTACTATTCAAGTCTTCAAAACAAGTTGCAGGTCCACAGAGACAAAATCGATACAATTACTTTACAGTACTTCCCACTTTGCTTATTTAATAGCAAATCCTGCATTATTCAACCCCTTAATTCCAGTGCAGTCCTGTTTAGCCAATTATGTAAAAATTTCTACATCAGAAGTGAACTCATAAAAAAAGGAGTCAATAGTAATGTCAGTATTTTAGTAAGAAATAAATGATTGTTGAATGACTTATATTTAGGTCATCTTGAGAAAGCAGCTGCTTTATACTCCCTAGTTCCACCAAAAAGGAAAAGTGCAATAAGATCCCTTATTGACAGCTGCATTCAAAAACATACCAGTTACATAAGTTTGCAAATTTTACCGTGCCAGAGTTAAGTATCTAAGCATTTTAACGACAGTTCTTAAAATGCTATCTCAGCAAGAATGACTCAACTTTACTGCATAAGCTGTACTCCAGATAAGAAACAACTAGTTTGATTTTATAGGAAAAAAAAAACTTTTTTATATTGTTTTATTTCAAATTGTACTGAGCCCTGCTTGTTTAGACCTGCAAGGTTCACTAGTCATTTGGCATTTCCATCCCTCCTCCTTGGTTTCAACAACAATATCTCAAGCTATAGACAGTTAATACTTGGAGAACACGTAGAGTTTTCTACTGTAACTCACGGGGAAGAGAGATTTACCAGACAGCCATCAACCAAAGGGCTAAACCTAATAAAACCAAAGCTAGGCCTTGTCTCTATACTAGAAAAACATGGCTGTGCCAGAAGAGCATGAGAGTACAGACTAGCTCTTCAATACAAGCTGCATTTACCAGAGGTTTTATCAGTTATGTATGTCGGTGAAGAGAATATTAATAACTGGCATGAGGCATCAGCAAGTCTTGTAGACCAGTCTCATATACAATAGATAGACCCAGAAAGGCCTGGAAAGGAAAGCTTTAGGAGCAGCCATGTCTCCCCCAGGGAAAAATACTCATACACATTTAAAAACTGCTTTCCTTTGACACCTTTCATTGCTACTTTGATTGGCTAAGTAAAATGTGCAACTTCCTTGACCCACGTTCCTCCCCCCCATCCCCTGTCCCTTATGTTATTCATAGAAAAACTATGAATAGTAACAGAAGGGAAGCTATCAGAGAAATATGTGGGCAGAACTTGCACAATTTCTTGTCATTTGGCAATTCACCCAGGGTCCTGAGTAACAGCAGCCGTCTTGCTACCATTTCACTAGTCCTTCACAAATCCTGCCTCTGAAATGGTACACATACAGGCTGAGGAGTGTGCTACACAAGCTCATATTTGGAAAGTAATTTCCTAGAATCACAACAGTCAGAACTTCTACTTTACAAAATTATTCTACTTGCTTTGATGTTAAACATAATCTAAATATGTATTACCTACCTTGAAAAACCTAAACCTTCCTTTAGCTTTAAAAAGAAGTACATTAAAAAAAATCCTCAGGACCTTAAACCTTAAGGTTACCACAGTGGCCACCTGAACAACCAACCCTCTCTTATTTGAGTGGAGGTTGAGGGCTCAGCTTCAAAAAAAATTAATAAATCAGTTCCTCACAAATACTACCGTAAAGGTTAGTTTTGCAACAATGTTTTGCCACACATGAAAATATTTTACTTGCACTAAATATATACAAATACACATTGAACAGATGTCTACACAATCTTCTGGAACTGCTAACCTGCATCCAGTCCTAAACCTGTATCGTCCCTATCTTAATACAAACTGGCATAACAAAAGAGGTTGGACATATGCTCAGAACCTCTGGCATTTAACACGCAAGCCCTATCACCCAGAACATTCATTACCAGACAACTTTTAATCGAGGAGAGGGTTTTCTACCTACTCTCAATATACAAGCCATGACAGATCAGAGATCGTCAGCGTAACCTTTGCTCACGACATTGTTTTCAAAGGCAACGAAAACTTTAAACGTCTGAGAGGCGTTGGCAAGGGAAAGCCACCGGCTGCATAATAATGTCACTATTTGGAGAGTACTTGATGCTCCGACCCTCGCTAGGGTGGAGTGCTTTATAAATAGATGCGTTTAGGATTTATTATTTTTTTTCTTCCCAGTGCCGTGCCCCAAGCGTTTGGGTGGCGATAGGAGACGAGGCTGTTTATAGCCATTATTAAATGAACTCTGAATCGTCCGGGGCGGGGGAAGGAAAGCAGGGGGGGAGGGAAAGGAAAGCT
>VXBZ01009180.1:430356-446723 GCA_013399135.1 Heliornis fulica
CCGCCTCTGGCGTAGCGGGAGGGGATACCCGGATGTTGGGACTGGGAGAGCTGGGCGGGGGGAGGAACGGAGTGAGGCCGTTTTAAAGGTATTACATCATTCCCCGAGCCGGGCCTCACTGAGGATGCGCGAAGCGCGTGGGCTGAGGCACGGGCGGGGCGAATACGTCATTGGTACCGCCCCTTTCCCCTGAGGGGAGAGACCGGGGGTGCCGTGGTGGCGGCGGCGGTCTCGTTTGCGGCGCTGGTAAAGCACGTTGATTCCTGCCTCAGGAGGGAGCGGGGCTCGGTGCGAGATCCGCCTCGAAGGGGTGACGGATGCGGAGGGCTGCGCTTCCCGCTCCGCGCCGGGGGCTGGCTGAGGCAAAAGCCGCCCTTGGTCGCGTCGCGATGTCGCGTCCCCAAAGCGGCGAGCGGGCGCAGGGCCGCGCCGGGCTCTCTTACCCGCCTAAACCAGGGCTCTGCAGGCTGTGCCGCTGAAAGCGCGACTGCTGGAGAAACCTGCAGCGGATTGCCAGTAACGAACGCGTAATGGGCTTAATAATCCCGTGATTTTCAGCTCCCCTTTGATGAAGCCTGGCCTGTTGACAGGAGCGACGGGAGCGTGTCCAGGGAGAGAATTACACACACACATCCACCACCACCATCCCCNNCAGCTGATTCCAGCAAGGCAGGGCTCTCTCAAGCGCCTGGGTATTCCAGCAAGGCAGGGCTCTCTCAGGGGCATGGGCATTTCTGAAGGTGGAGTGGATTCAAGGAGTGCTGTGCACTGTGAGTTTTGAGGCCGTGAAGGAAGGTGGCTGGAGAGGGCTGGGGGAAGGTGAAGTGGGCACTTAGCTACAGAATCGGGAAGGTTGTCTACTTTAGATAGTTTCCATCTTTAGCAGCAATCAGAGCAAACAGCCGCACGTTAAGGTTTCCCTAAAATGAATGTTTGGAAAGCCCTCAAATTGCTGGTTCCATTCCCCAGCCAGTGTGATAACAGTGCGGCTTCAATCCGAGCGTGCCAGCTACTGAAGACAGTTAATTGAGGGCTCTTGCGCAGATAAAACCTGCAAAAACAGCGAAGCCCGACCTGAAGATAGCTAAAAAAAAAAGCTGTAACGAATACAGCAACACCTCGTTGCTGTAGGGCTTTCCTGTAATAGATAAACCGGTGGCGTTGCAGTGTGATTACAAAGTCTCCAGTTTCCACCGCTGTGACTAAATGGTATGTTTGGAACCGGCCTCCTCACTGCATTTATCCTAATCGTGTTTGTGAGCATGACACTGAACACTGCTCGTTGTTGTGTTAACTATTTCAGGCCTTTGAATTGTAGTTAAATGCAGCAAAATGTGTTGGTGGAAGTAAGCCTTTAGGGAGATTTGAATGCAAAATATTCTGAAAATAATGTTTGGGGAGGGGTGTGTGTGTGAGGAATATATGCAGTGTATTCCACAATGGAAGGGACAGTTTGGAAGGCCAAGGAATAATTCCCATAATCTTAGCAATTTTTAATTTCCTCATCGTATAATTTAGTTTTGATACAGTTCAGATTTTAAAAACTGCATTTCTTCCCTGCCCCAGCCAACTTCTACAATATACAGACAAGGTAGAGGTTTTGCAGAATTATTCCTGCAGACATGTGCAATGCTTCTTTAACCTCCACACTTAAACATAATTTAATTTTTCATAATTTCATAATTTAATTTTTCACCCTTCTTTTCCACTTCAATAAATCTCTCCTAACACTGACTCATACAATTTTGGATTTCATTTAGATGCTGTTTAGTTTTACCTACAGATGGGTTTTTGTGTTTGTTGGTTTGTTGGTGTTTGTTTAAAAAATAAAAGTAAAAAAACCCATCCATGGCCTGGCGCTTCTTTTGTGAGGTCCTAGTTTTAAGCTGCAGGAATGTAATGACAGCAGAGTTTGCTGCTGTCATTTTCTATTTATATGTTTTTCTTGGGAAATTGGACAGAGTCAAATTACCGCAATATTTTCTTAAAGTGTAACTTTTATTTAGTTTGCTAGTTTTGCCTGGCCTGTTGTACTGACAACAGTAATAAATACTTACAAGAAATTAAAACATCATATTTAATTAGGATAAAACAGTTGTGTGTAATGTATGCCTCTGTGATGCACATTTGTAGCCAGTGAGACTACATGTCCCAGCATACAACTCTATCTTCCCTTCAGCTGTAGATGGGATACAGCTGATTAAGACCTGTAGTCATTAGGATCATTAGCACTGCAGTCAAGGAGGCTATAGACAAGAGCTGTAGCAAAATTCTTTCAACACTGCATCATAAACCATGATGGAATTACTGAATTGTATTTCAGTGTTTGGAACAAGAAATTTCTATTTGTGTAATAAAGCATATTTTTAAAGAAGTGCTGTTCCACAAGTGTTTTGTTTTTTGAGTTTCATTTTGAGAGGATTTATTTTTTTTTTCTGTTTCCTGTTACAGCTCTAAAAACAATCACAGAATTAGAGTGGCTGGAAGGGACCTCAAGAGATCATTGAGTCCAACCCCCTGCCAAAGCAGGTTCCTTAGAGCAGGTCACTCAGGTAGGCATCCAGATGGGGCTTGAATATCTCCAGGGAAGGAGACTCCACAATCCCGGTGGGCAGCCTGTCCCAGTGCTCCATCACCCTCACCAGGAAGTTCTTTCGCATAAAATCTGTAGATGGGTGGTATTTGCCAAGAGTATTAAAAAAAAAAAAATCTGTGTACACTCTTGGTTATTGCAGGCCAGGGGATGGTTTTGTCCAATGTATGTGCATTGAAACTGTCAGTTTCAGTTTAGAAAATACCTCTTTTTCTCCAATGAAGCCGTTCCCAATGACATCATTTCCCATAAAAAGAGAATATGGGACTGCAATTGCTACTGGGATCACATAGCAATTTAACTGCGTTTTGGCGTTAGTTTCCATTTTAATGGCCATATTTTGTAGGAGTCTGCTGTACTCCCTGCTTTGTTGGTATTGCCCAATGCTCCTTTTAACTATCAGTTTTAATACCAGTTGATTAAACTTCTCTTATTATAAGTTATACCATGAGATACTGGTATTTTGTCTATTCATTCTTTAAAGGGGAGACAAATATTAATCATTGTGAGCCATGATTTAGATTTTTGATCCCTGACTGAAAAAGCTGTCCTTTCTTTGTCTCACATTTAGTTTATTCAAAGGGCCAGGAATAGCAGAGCCTTTTGGTTTCAGCATCCCTTATTTATCATCCCTGTTTCTTAATGTCTACCACAAATATTTGATGTAGATGGAAAATAATATATCTGCAGCCTGAAAAGCTGTTAGACTGTGTGGGTTTGTTTTGTTTGGAATGGGGTTTGTATCACTTAATAGCATGCATTTAAATACTAGGTGTATAATCAAGCTGTTGTCCATGCTGCCTTGGTTCAGCAGAGAGAGGCAGGCACCTTCAGATGATCATTACTCCCCTGATTACACTGGTGCCTAAAGCAGGTTGGGTGAGTTGCTGTCTAAAGGTAACTTTTTCTCTCCTGTAGTTTCTGGGACTACAGAAGAAGCTGAGACGATCACCTAGACTAGACCCTTAATTTTTAGATGACTAAAATTAATTACCTGTGGTGCTTAAAGGTTATCTAATAGACATCTTCATATTAATGATACACGTGGCCTGCAATATTGTCACCTTGAAATTGCCAGAGCTTTGTACTTGGTTTGTGAAGTACTGATGCTCTGCTCCATCTCTTCTCCAGTGGGGCTGTACCTATTTTTGGAATCCAAAAGACAGCTGGATGACTATGCTGCAGGCTTCACGTCTTCTCGATACTACTCCTGCAACACCCTGCTGTGATGACATGTGTAGGCATCTGCTCAGGCAGCTGTGCCATTGGCGACCTCCATAAAATGCCAGCACTGTAGTTGTGATTAATAGTCACATGATGTTTAAATCATCAAAAGCACACACCTAGGGTGTGTTCTGTACCCAAATTGAATTTCTCTGAAAGATGTCACAAAGACTTTGGTCTATTGAAGAACATCCAATGCAAACGTCCAGCAGTTGTGATCTAATTCACTTTCTGCTAGATCTTGGTAAGTGCTATGTAAACTGCCACACTTGGGCCCCTCTGAGACAAGATCTGCACTCTGCTGATAGATTTTAAAACAACTTCAAAACAAAACAAATGGTAGTAACTTTCAATTTACAAAATCAGGTACAAAATCATCAGGGCCTCACAATGTGGTTTCCTTATTCTTGCTGTAATAGAAAAAAAAACCTTTATTTTTCAGGTGAGAATTTGCTGATGTATATAACCTGCAATTCGGGAAAATCAGCAAAATCAAAGGATAGTGAAAGCAAATGTCAATTGAGGAAAAATCCTTTTATGCTGAAAATTAATAGAAAACTTTGTTCTAGAATATTGGTGTTATATTTGTCCCTCCATTTTTCTCTTACTTTTTTTTCCATGTGAAATATGGGAAAAATTGGTACCGCCCAATTTCTTTAAAAGTCCAAAGTAAAATGAGAAAAATCCAGGCAGCTCAGAA
Organism: Heliornis fulica; assembly: GCA_013399135.1. Taxonomy (NCBI): domain Eukaryota; kingdom Metazoa; phylum Chordata; class Aves; order Gruiformes; family Heliornithidae; genus Heliornis; species Heliornis fulica. Next base: position 434,874 of record VXBZ01009180.1, read on the forward strand.
GATAAATGCAGTTTGATAAGGTTTTTAGAGCTCCTCTGCAAATCACCTGCATTTCACATGGTCCCTTCTATATATCTATAGCAAAATGTCATTGAAGACCTGGTGGCCAAGAAAATTTGCTTCTCATGTGAAATGTGGAAGTTAAAAAAGAATGTCAGTATAGTCTGTGAGCATTTTTAAGCAAATGAAAAATGAGGGAAAACAGAGAACCATTTAACTATTTTTTCCCTCTCTTTTGGATCTCAGCTGCCTGCGCAGTTGAAATGGAAAATTCTTGCTAGAAAGCCTGAGAGTCCTGAACTTGTTATATAAAAAGGGAAAAAATAGACAATGATGTCTGAAGAAGTGCTGGCATTGGCAGGGTACGCCAATTCATTTTGGCCCTTGTGATGTCTACCAGGTTCGTGATGGTGTGATGTAAACGGCCTCATTGGGACCATCTGCATTACCCTTCAGCACAGAAACCACGAAACAGCTGAAAGCAGCATCAGTAGAAAACATACGCTGAAGTATTCTAAAGGCTGAGCCGATTTCACACATGACAGATACCCTTCTAGGGTCCTTCCCAACCTGAGGGGCATAATTTGCTTTATTGAATCTTCATCTGTCGGTGGTGAATGCTTATGACGTCTTTGAGTTCGATTGCTGCAAGTTTCATTTTCTTGACAAGATCTTCTTTTGCTGTAAGACAAGCTGTGAAGTAGAGAGCAACCAGAATATTTTATCAGTGAGGCTTTAACCAATTCCATTCCTTAGATGTTTCTTCTGTTTTAAAACAGAACAGGGTACACGTAAGCTGCTGTTTTCATTTGCTATTAGTAGTCCGTGCATGAAGGCCTGTGTCCTCACTGAAGTCAGGGACAAAGCTTCCATTGACCTCAGCGTTGCAGGATCAAACCCTTAGTCATTAGCATGTTGTAAAAACGGCTGTTATCCCAGCCAAGTTTAATGGGCCTGCCTACAATTGTCAGTTGTTTAACCTAAAAATTAGCTTAGCAATCACAGCTAAAATTACATGTCAGACTGTTGTGCATAAGAATACTTCATACTGAGTCATCAAGAGTCTTATGATGCTCTTAGAATTTTATAATTGCTAACATTCAAGCAGGAGATTCTGAAATTTGATAAAGACTGGAATTTCCAGATGTGCAGATTAGTTCTGAACACAGGATAAAATTTATATTCCATAAACTCTGTTGCTAGTATTTTTCTTCTTTAAACTGCCAGATCTGGTTGCCTTCTTTCTAGAACCAAACACAACTTGCTTTTTGCTACATTCATTCATATAAATCTTTACAATCAGTTGTCTCTCTTAACAAGCTGGTTAGCTGGGACAGAGCTGAGGAGATAATTTTTTAGGTGTTGATTAAACAGTTAAACTAAAAGCAACATGTCAGAATCAAACAGCCAAGGTGTGGAGATACTTGAAACCTGAATGTTACTTAGCATTTTGCAAAATAGGTTTTACACAATACCAAGGATTCTGGAGAGTCCAGGGTTTAAAGGACAATCCTACTTTGGAGCTGGATTTTACCACTTAGGCCTTTTTTAGTTGACAACATAACTGAAGTTTAAATTTAGTTTCATTACATAGCTGCTGATGTGGTATGAGCACAAGGAAAGACATTGTTTTGTGTTTGCTGGCATGAGGGACATGATAAAAATGGGTATGAGATCATAAGCTATATGTGATGGTTTTCTTAGGAAAGCAAAACAAATAGTAATTTGGATTTTCTGTATTTTGGTGGCAACACCTGCTTCCCCAGGATGGTGGTGTGGGTATGGTGCAGAACAAAATATCAGCAAACAAGAGCTATAATGAAAATTAGCAACTGCTTGTTGTGCCCTTGAAGGTCAGAGATTCAAGAGGAGGAACCTATCAGGGAAGGAAAAATCTCAAGCTGCATTAGCCTAAGTCTTTTGTAGAACCTTTTAAGTGCAAGTAATGTGGTGCAGATTAATCCCAGAGTATTACTTAAAATATGGGTGCTACTTGGAGATAATCCGAGTCTCCACCCTCAACAGAAAGGTATCAAAATTTCAGTTAATCCAATGGATTAGGAGTCCAACTAATTCTTGAGAGAGTTGGGAATGTGATTTCTTTTAATGATGTGAAATACATTTGTTTTCTTGCTTGTTTTCATTCATTGAATTATATCACTCGTGTATTTGTGAAGATAAAGCTCTTTCAATTATATTTGTGTGTGCAAAGGCATATGTTTACAACACCTTTTCTTTTGCATTTTTTTAATCTTTATAGAAAAATTCAGATAATTGGCTAGTGCTTGACTTTTATGGTGTCATATTCTAATTATTCCCTTGTGTAAAACTCTGGGTTATGTTTAAAATAAATAATATAATCCATTTTAAGAGACAAGATAAGGAATAGGAAAAAAAGCTTGTTTTGCAAAGACAAGAAAAACTGTGAGGTTAAAAAGAAAACACTAGCAATGTGAAGTCACAGCAGCCTGTTGAAAATGGAGACGGAATCATTAGCTCACTCTACACAGGTCACAAGATTGCCATTCTATGACATAAATTTCAATTAATACAGACAGTGTCTCAACATGAAACTAGCAGCTGACCTGAGCTGAACCCAACTTAGATGAGAGGCTTATTACCAATAACAGCAAAAAGGAATTTTCCTGGAAGAACAAGCTGAATAGCAAAGTTACATACCTTCAGAGAGAGCACTGAGCAAATGCTTTGCTCTGCTGCTAACTCTAGGTAGAATTTGTGAGTACTCAAAGACAGTGGGAGTAAAATGCTTCGTTCGCATCTCGCTGCAAAAGCACGCTACTGAGAAACCCACAGGAAAAACACCACCACCCTGATGCAATTTCTCATGCTGTCTACAAAAATGATGCTGAGGATCTTTTCTGAATACAGATACTAAAAGTGTTGAAGATGATCCAGTGCCTTTCAAGTTAAACTCAAGATTCCCACTGACTTCAGCGATTCTAGATTGGGTTTAAATTTCTTACTTGCTTGGGGAAGCATTAGTCTGTCAAAATTACTTTCATCAGTTTAAGATGGATGAATGATACAGTAGTCATTTATCATAAAATCAAAACAGTTTGGTTTGAAGGGACTTCTGAGGGTCATCTAGTTCAACCCTGGCTCAAAGCAGGTCCAACAAGATGAGATTCAAGGCCAGGTTGGCTGGGGCCCTGGGCAGCCATGTCTAGCTCCAGGCCTGGAGGTTGGTGGCCCTGCCTGTGGCAGGGGAGTGAGAACTCGATGATCCTAGGGGTACCTTCCAACCCAGACCAGTCTGGGATTCTGTGAGATTGCTCAGGTATCTGACCAGCTGAGCTTTGAATATCCTTGAGAATGGAAATTCCACTTCTCTAGGCACCTGTTTCTGTGTTTCCAGTCAGAATTTCCCATGTTTTTGTGTCCATTATCTCTCATCATCTCTGAAAAGCGTCTGCGGTTGGAGACAGCAATAAGATCTCCCTTTCTTACATCTGAACTAATATGGTTCTCTGAAGTCTTTCTTCGTCTCAATGGCCCTCCACTGCACTTTCTCCAGTAGGTTGAAGAATTTGCTTACCTAGGAAAGGGAACAGGAGGCTGCTTGCAGAGCTTTGATTTAAATACTTATGGCTCGTATCTTGCCTGTTGCTGTGACATATAAAACACTTTTTAACATCATAAACCCCACTCAGGTTTAATAAATGTTACTATCTCTTGCAACTCTCCTGAGCTTTTCTGGGTTGGAAAGCTGGTGGATCCCCCCAAAAGCACCTAGTTACTTGCATGGAGTCATAATGCCAAGCAGCAGTTGCCTTCAGAAAGTGGAATAGATGAAATGCTCATCAGGTCACGTGCACAGCTTGGGTTTGTGTGACTTAGATTTTAAACATAGCATCTTGCTGGATAGCATCCTATACAATTCATAAAAGGAACAAGGGCCACCTTCCTGACAGACCCACATCTGCCTGAGCCAGGGCAGTGCAGGAAGCTCTTTTAGATGTTGGTAGTAGTTAGAGCAGTCTTAAAGCCACTTTTTCTTGCTTTTGGTTACCAGAAAGGGACTCTTGCACTACCAGGTGCACCAAACCTAACACCAGCACGTCCTGTCCATCCACCGATTAAGAAAGTGTTGTGCTCTCATTTACTTCTCTGACATCCAGGGATTTTGTCACAGATAAAAAATGAGATCATTTCTGCTTCTTGTGTTACTGGAATCGAAACTAATAGTTATCCACTGTGCCTCTTTACCTCCTTAAAATATGTACTACCTGTGCAGGAGTACTGCCTATGACATTTGTTAACTGAGATATGCAGAAAAAGAAAGGTCTCCAGTAGAATGCGTTTCTACAGCTCCTTACATAACACCTTCATTAAAATGCCAATCACAGGACTCTGCTAAGAGCCAGGTCGGGCTGTGATCAACTTTTTAGGTCATGTCCACTTTTGGACTTTTTGCCTGAGAAATTCCCCAGGTTCACATGCTTGATTATGCAATTATTTTCTTGAATTCATTAAAAAACTCCTTTTGTGCTCAGTTTACAGCCCCAAAGCTGATCTTCCTCATTATCTATATTCTGATAGTAAGAAGGTTTAGAAGGAGAAATACAGATTTTCTCTTTTTTCCTCTTTAAAAAAATGATGGTGTTTTGTGCTTTGCTTTAAGAAGACCAGCAGAGGGTGCCTGAGCTGGAGAGACAGCTGGAATTGTTCACAAGAGGAGTGTAAAAAACCAGACTTTAATTTGGTGCTGCATTAAACCCTAGAGGAACACCTTATTGAGTAAGAAGGGAAACTAACTCTCTAGAAAAATTGTGCTAACAAGAGACTGTCAAAAATAGTACAAATAATTAAGAAACAAATAATCATTTGGGGATTAGGAAAGGAATTAGTTACCTGATTCTGTCATTGGCTAACGGCTACTAAAGGGCTGGTTCCCTGAAGTAGCTTTTCACAGGGTTTGGGAGACATTTCCTCCACAAGCTACTCCATAAGCTACCTCTGTGTAAGGAGATAGAGGAGGAGAAAATCTTCCAGTGCAAGCTTCAGAGCAGGTTCTTAATTTATGCTCCCTGGCCATCTGCACAGTGGAGTTTGTTTCTGCTGACTACAACGGGTGCTCAGGGAGATGAAGCTTTGCAGAACGAGCCTTTCGGACACCACCTTCTTTCCTCCTCCTATCCCTCACTATTAAATGATGTAGGAGACAAAGCTATTCCTAGTTCCCTGTATGAGTAGTCTTTTCAGTACTAGTGCAATGAGGGAGTCCCACAGAGAAAGAAACCTTTCTAGATTCATTGCAACAGATTTAAAATTCATAAATATGGCTTTATATATCTCTGTATGTATTTAGAAAATTCCAAATATGGAAAAAGGAGCACAAATCTTTCCATTGGCTTTGGTGACCTTGTAACCGGCCCAGGACAATAGATGCAAAACATGAATCTAAGAATCAGAATGTAAATATCAATGATAATGTCTTCTTCACCATCACAAGGGGTTTATTCCATGTCAAGAAAGTGAGAAAGCTTTTTAAAAAGAAAAACATAAAATAACTTGCTTTCTATCACTTACCAGATATGATATATTCATATGACATGGTATGTTCATGCATATTTAAGCCTTTACCTACAGCTATTCCTCTGGGGGAAAAAGATCTATCATATATTTGAATCCTTACACCTTTTAATGTTTAATTTGAAGAGTCAGGGAGAATTACATAGTAGTAAAGTCACACAAATAAAATGGCATTATCACCTGATGGGGTTTCATTTAATTCACCCAGACATGTTCTGTATTTCTGTTATTTAGATAAACACTGGTGATTTAGTCATATACCTTAATGTAAACCAAAGAAAGTTATGTTATGAAAAGGAAATAGATAATATGATGCAAGGACTCTGTGTTCCATCACTGTCCCATCATACTAAACAAATCTTATCTTCATATAAATGGCCCATCTCCTGGAGAAAAGGTTGGGGTTTTTTTTTCTGGATTTCACTTTTTATTATTTCTCAGATAAAAGTGCTTCTCATGTCAATCAGTAAACAGGATGAGCAGTCAAAGTAGCATGGTCTAGAGGAATGAGCAGAGCTCAGGCAGGCAGACCTGAATATTTACCCTTACATGAAGGTCACATCTGGAACACTTAAATCACATTCAAAGATCCAGTTAGGTCAGTGAGGGAGACTGGATGCACAGGACCTCTCTGTCTGGAGGCAAATGTTGTCCTTTGGAAAGTAACGTGCCCCTTTTAAACAGACGCAGTTAAGGCAGGTGTGGGTAAAGGCATGGCAAACGCTTTGCAAAGGAGTCGAGCAGTTTATAATCTAGTTGAAAATCATGGATGTGAAATTTGGGAGAAGGGCAGGGCCCAGCATAGCTCCAGGTGTCTGGGATCACTGCAGAGTTTTAGAGCCTCAGATGCAAGTGTGACACTGGGTAGAGCATAGAATTTAAGTTGCTCTTCTTACACTGAGGAAATCCTTCCCTGGGGACACCACATAAAGTCACTGACCAGCAGCCAGGAGTCATCTACTTCTGAGGCTGAAGGTGCTTCCTAGGTTTGTCCTGTCTGAGTAAGAATTGTCTTGTCATCATGTCTTTTTATATCACTATTTGGTATTTTTCTCTGATGCACTGTTGCTGTCAAGCTGTTTTTCTATATTCTTTTTCCTGAGGGTGGACACAGTGATGTGTAGGGATAAGAGAGGAGGCAAGAATCATTTACTCACAGTTACACCACTTAGAGTGTTCATAACTAAACAGCTGCAAAGACTTGTGTAACTATCTTTGCTATATCTTTGCTAATCAGTAAAACAATCTGTGGACTTTCTAGTTCTGACACAACAGGCCTGACCTGGCTCATATCTCTAGCTGAAGCCCTTCAGACATACCCCACATTCCTTGGGACAGTGTTTTTGGGCAAAGCCATGAGCCATGACAACAGCTTAAAGGTATGGATCATCATGTGCCAGTGTGACTTCACCCCTCAGTCCCGTTTGACGGAACTGGTACAGATGTAGCTTTTTCTGGCAATAAAAAGAGAGAAGCAATTTCTCTGGTTTGTCTTCTAGTGCTTGGGAACGGGTTGTACTAAACTGTAGCACAGTGGCCAGGAAGGCAGTACCAATAATTTTATATACTGGTTTTATAAATGTATAGAAGACAGTGTAGTTCAGCTTGTCCTAATAAGAACTAGTCTTCCAAGTTCTAAACTGATGGAAGCTCTCACACAAAACCCTAACTAGACTGAAATGAAATGAAATGGATGTGAGGTGTAAGATTAAGGAGAGATCTGAAGGAAGAAAAGTTGGAAGTTATTTCCCTCAAGTCTGTCTTCAAGTAGCCTGTGTAAGAAGGCAGGCTGCAGGGGCTAAAACATATGATTTAACAACATGCTAAAAGCTGAAATGAGAGGAAATTAGAGTATCTAGGGATGCAGAGGTTTAAGTGCACAAAACCTTAGAGACCTGGACTCAAGAAGGTAATTCTGATGCAGAAAACAGCTTGTGCTCTTTGTAAACAACAGGAAAAATTGTACTGACATAACAACAGTAGAATTGTACCCCAAATCAGTGTCAGATCAAAATGATTCCCCCATTTAGAAGGCTCAAGTTCATGTCTCTTACCTAAGATAAATTTTTAAGTTTTCAGTAAATGTTATTACAAGAGAGACAACATCTTCTTAAATAATAATTTGTGGTTAAACCAGATATAAGGTGAGAATTACAGAAAGAAGGTTTATATTAACTGTCTGATCACACTGTTTATGTAGAAATATTTTTAGCACTTCATTACGTTTATGTGGGACTGTCTGTATGTGTGTGTGTTTGTCTCCTCTTCTAGCAACACTAAACCACGTAGCTCAGGTAACAGTCTGGAACAGATAGCTTGGATTCAAAATTGGCCTTACTTCACTTGCACTCATTTTATGACAGGCTCTCCCTAAAATTTTGTTTTCATAAACAAAGCAGAGAGCTTTTCTCTTTAGAAGGAGCATGTGTTCTGCTCACAGTGGGAAAGTAAATACAGGAAAAGAGAATATAGTGCTGCTCTACTTACTGCTATTCATTTTAATGTTATCATACCTGCATAAATAATTTACCAAAGTAAGAGCATTTTTCAAATCTATGTTTTGCACAGACACTGAAGTAATCTCAGATAATTGCACTGGAGCTTTATTTACTCTAACATGGATCAAAGAAATTGCATCACAGTACTGTGGAATATACTCACACCCATGCTTTCGCAGTATTATTACCAGGGCTGGCATCATGTCATCTGAGGCCCCCTTGTGAACATTCAGAGAAGCACTTCACCCACAAATCTGTGAAAACTTTGTATTTTATAGAACCACAGGCTCACAGACTGGTTTGGGTTGGAAGGGACTTCAAAGCCCATCTAGTCCCAACCCCCTGCCATAGGCAGAGACACCCTCCACTTGCCCAGGGTGCCCAGAGCCCCATCCAACCTGGCCTTGAACACTGCCAGGGCTCCAGGGGCAGCCACAGCTTCTCTGGACACCCTGTGCCAGGGCCTCACTGCCCTCACAGGGAAGGATTTCTTTCCTAATAGCTAATCTAAATCTACTCTCTTTCAGTTTAGAGCCATTCCCCATGTCTTCTCATTCCACCCTTGTAACAAGGCTTCCCTGGAGCCCTTACTGCAAGGCTGCCTGAAGGTCTTCCTGGAGCCTTCTCCAGGCTGAAAAAACCAACTCTCTCAGTATGTCTCCACAGGAGAGGTGCTCTAGCCCTTAGATCATCCTCATGGATTCCTCTGGACCTGCTCCAACAGCTCCAACAGCTCCTTGTGCTGGGCCCCCAGAACTGGACACAGTACTCCAGAAGGGCATCTCATGAGAGTGGAGTAGAGGGGCAGAATGTGAGTGGCAAGTGCACATAACCTGCTGATGTCCAATTTTTCATCCACCAGTATCCCCAAGTCTTTTTNTCCATCCATCCATCCATCCATCCATCCATCCCCCATTTCCATTTTCTCAATACTGTGCAAAATTGCAGAACAAAAATATATAGAAACAGCAATCTAATCAACCATTTACTTCTGCTGCAATAGTTTGGAGAGAGAAGGCATCCTGCTTTTTATTTACATGAAGTGTGTCAATATGATTTGTGTAACTCTGTAACGTGTAACATGTTATCATGTTATGTGCTGAGTTTAATTGATCTGTTATCTGCTGCCACAGAGTCAACATGGGGAACCTCGGCAAGGTTCACAGCAGGGTGTGACTCTGACCTCCCACATTGGTAACTCTCATGTTGTTTTTCAGAGCCTTGTACTTCAGCTTTACATTGGCTTTTGCACTTCACAACCACAGTTAAGTACTGTGTATAGGCAGCAAAATATGTTTGCTGAACTCCCAAGTGCTGTCTGCATAAATCAGAGCACAAAGTGCAGCAGGGCTGTCATTCAGTCTGTTGATGTTCAGGTTGACTTTGGTTGACTTTTAAAAACTGTCAGCAGTAATGGCCTCTTCAGAAAGTGAAAATTAGCTTCTCAGGTGGAAACTAAGTTCAGGCATTGGAAGGAGAAATATTTTTGCTTTTATTAGGAGTTCTGGTGTGGGTCAAATCCAAGGGCTTCAATCTGATGTGATCTTTTAAGAGGTATTTCACTTTGAGACTTTGTTACAAACAGCTCTTCTCTAGCTGTAGGCTCTGAAGCAACAAAAAGAGTGTATGCTGCTGTCAGCACTCAAATTTGAACTTCCAGAGGAAAATTAGAGCACTGCTGGCCATCAAGATGAGCCTGGAAGCTGGCAGCCCTGAACTCCCATCAGTCTTTTACCAGCTGCTGTGGGGTTGAGAAGAAATCTTTCAGTCCAGCAAGATTTGGATGGTTTACAGCAGCTGTAGGTGAAAGCTGTAGCTTTACTGCTTTTTAGTTGGTGGGGATCTCAGAAGAAATCTTTTTAATAGACTTGAGTGGGTATGATTAAGATAATTCCTTAAGTATATTTATCATTGAGATAATACTAATGAGATGAGTGTATTTACCTTCAGCAAGTTGGAAACCAGCAAGAATGGACATTTCCTTGTAAAGGTGGTGATGCCTGAGCAGGCACCTCAGGGCTGCCCTCGCAATCTTGGGGAGAGGCAGCAGTAAAGTCCTTCTTCCAACTTCATACTGCTCTGGTGCATTCTAGTGCAACAATTGAGTGTGCAACCATTTTCACTTGGCACAAAGGAGGAAATAAGACCCAGAATTTTTATTATAAAGACCTGGCAGGGATGGACAGTTTTGCAGTGAGAAAATTTTCTCATTCATCATGCTCTAATTTTCCACTGGAAAGGAAGGAAACCAGTTTAAATTGCTTGGTATTGATATTATTTGTGTTTTGTGTGGTGCTAAGGTTCCATTATGCTGAGGACTGCATAAACACAAAATAGTTTTCAACTCGGTAAAACAGGAGAAAATGGAGAAATACAAAGAATATCTGTAACCATGATGTGTAACTCTGAGCAGTCACAGTTCCTGTGATAGTCTTCCCTCATAACCTCCAAAAGTTTGTTTCTATTCTGAAACACAACAACTATTTAATAAACAATTGGCTTGTACACAGTTAAGGATTGGTGCTATTTACAGAAACAGAGAACATTGGCAGCGTATTTTTATTTTTCTGTTGCCTTTCTCTTGTCTTATGGATTAGTTTCTGACTGGCTTGCTGAAATACCAGTCAGAAACTAAAGGTTAAAGGTAGACCATGGCTGTGTTTTGTCTCAGAATGCTGTAACACAACTTTTTCTGGCAATTCAGGTGTTGATTCATGAATCCTTTGATCGTCGGTGGAGCTGGGACAGTCTGGGCAGCTCTCAGTAGTAAACATGGTCATCCCCTGCCAAGTCTTCTGATAGATCAGAGGCTTCAGCCTGTGAAGACCTGGGGACAGGGGCTGTGTGCCTCTCCCAGTGACTGTGCACAAGTTCTGCATGCTTAGTGTCAAGTGGCTGGCAAGGAGGCAGAAATTACACAGAAGGGTTCCCCTTCTACAGCTGTACCTACTGCCGTGAAAGACTTTGAAACATCAGGGTAGTAAGAACAGAGCATCTCACGTCTGCCTGTCAGCACTACAAAGCTGTCGACGTCCAGAAGTGTCACAGTGTCTGGGTTTTTAGTGCTGGTGGGTATCCAGCACCACTGATTTCTGAGCCCAGGGTTTAAACCCAGGGTTTTGATGTTGGCCAGAGTGGGAACTATGCGAGAACCGCTTTGCCTTGGCAGCTGGCATGGCAGGAGACACGGCCAAGGGGAGCTTTACTGCAGAAACCTGGGCAGGGAAGCCTTCCACACGGCCAGACCCACTGCCTCCTGCGAAGGGCACGCCGCATGGCCTGTGGCGAGGGCAGGGGGAGCACCGCAGCTGGGAGGAACTGCCCGTGTCCCCAGGGCTGAGCACTGGCTTTTCATCCCCGAACACCGACGCCAAAACGCCCCGGACCCCTGCCCATGGCCCGAGGCCGGGCAGCCCCCCTCCTCCCTCGGGGACGGGTCGAGGACGCGTAATAAGAGGGCCCTTCTCCTCTCCCAGCAGCCGATCTTCACCCGTCACACGCGTGGCCTCTCCCCTACAAACCCGGCCTTGACTGCGCCAGCCCCGGGGCCGGGCTACCCACCAGCCCCGGCCGCCGCGGGGGCCCCCACCGGGGGGCCGGCGAGTGCGGGACAGGCCGCGGCGAAGGGGCAGCGCTGCGGGGTGGAGCCGCCCGCCCCAACCCCGGGGGAAACGGGTTGGAAGGGGCGGTGGAAGGCGGGGAAGAGGCCGGCACTAGCGCTCCCCCGGGGCAGGCGCTGGCTTCGGGCTGCGGGGCGGCTCCCGCCGAGCCGCGGCCCTGATAAAGCGGCGGGAGGCGG
>VXBZ01009180.1:446734-483847 GCA_013399135.1 Heliornis fulica
CCGCCTGCCAGCAGCCGCCGACCGATGGGAGGGTGGCGGGCGGGGGCGGTGTCCGCGACGGGGAGCGGTGTCGCCGGAGACTGGCATGGGGCGCTCCGACGGGGATGGCGACGTGTGGGGAGGAGAGAGGGGCCCGCGGGGACGGGGCTGGCGTTACCTCAACGCGGTGGAACCAACCCTCGGCAAGTGCCCCGGGAGGGCTTCTCTGCCCATCAATAAAAATAACCCTAAAAGTATAATTTCCCTGCCCGTGTCCAGCGTGGCGCGGTGTCCCTCATGCCAGTGAAGTGGCTGTCTAAAGGCAACTTAACAGCAGCCGTGAGCTCCAGCGGGTCTGTGATGAAGGCCAAACCCGGTTGTTCTGGTGCGTTTCTGAGCACAACTCCCAGCCGAGGCTGGCCCGGGAGCTCTGGGGTTGGGGACAGGTGGGAGAGACAACGAGGGCGATGCCCGGTGAGTTTGACCACGATAGAGTTGCTCAGTGGTCCTCTTCTTGTTTCAGTTTGTTCCTCGGTCTTCTGGCAGGTCTCAGTTTCGCAGCAGTGTTGAAAGTGTTTACAGCTTAGTAAACATGAATATTAATCTGCATATCAGATGAGTTTCCTCTTCTGAGAATTGTGCCCTGAAAGGCGTATGGGAAAGGCACCACGTGACTGCTGCCTGTGGCTTTGCACCACTGTTCTGAAGGCTTTACAGCGCTTTTGGAACCCCGTGGGTTGAACAGAAGTTCAATAAAATGCCTTCAGACATGGATTTTCAACTCTTGCTCATGTTGATCTTTATAATCTGACTGTAATTCAGCCTACTTCTGGACAAAGATCTTTTAAAATCATAGGCTTTATTTGCTTAATACAGGCTTTTGATCAGAAAAGCCACAAATTTCTGAATATCCCCCGTTGGCTTTGCCAGCAGTGGTGATTTGTGGCTGCTGTGAGCTGTGCTGGCTGCGGGTGATTGAGGTGAAAACAAGGAGCTGGTGATGTCAGTGACCTTCCTCCATCTGACTGGTAGGAGGATGAAGCTGGTCTGAAAGAAGATGAGGCACAGGATGCTGTAAGATGTCCTGTGTGGGAAATTAAACTGGATTTGGGGTTGAAATGTGGAAGTAAGACCACATTGAATGAAGGTGGATCTGAAATGTCTGCTTGGGGGGAACGGTGGAGTAAGGGTTTGGGCTTGAGACCATAATTCGGTAGGGGATGGTGGCATGGGTGGTGAAGGTCAGCATTTGGAAAGGGCTTGAGAGAAGAACAGGATAAAATTGTTGAGATGACTCTTCTGCTTTCAGTAAAAGCTTGCTGCAAAAGTGCTAGTCAGTATAATGGAGAAGAGTCAAGAAAGGCACAAGTGAAAAAGCTCTTAGAAAGTTAAATGTATGTGAGCAATCATTGGTAACTCTTTGGGCACACAGCCCCAAATTTTTATAGTAAGTCCAGCAAGTAGTTCCTCTACTATATGAAAACTACAAAAAAAGCTTCATGTGTGGGCTTTGCAAAGATCATGGAGAGACTCAGGGCAGGGAAACGGGATAAATCTTGACTAGTACAGACAGAATTGAAGCTTTGTCCTGAGGGATCTGTGTGTAATGCACATGATGTAGGATCAAGTAGGCATAAGGTTATTTGAATGTAGCCTTCAGTTTTATTGGAAGCCTGGAAACATTTTAACTAGTCTCTCAAAGTTCCAATGTAAAGAGCAATTTAGTAACTTTCTGATGTAGTTGTTTCAACAAGTCATGTAAGAAGAACCAGACAGAATTTTTCAACATAAATTCAGAAATCTTCAGCATAAATTCATTTGTTCGCAAAGAGGTGAGCTGTGTTTTGCCCCTCTCCACCCCAGCCCCCCCCCAACCTCAGTGCCTGTAATTAACTGAAATAGGTAGCTGAAATGGTCACGTTTATGGGACATTTTGATGACAGTTCAGCAATGTCCATGTGGGCTGGTGGTGCCATGGTGCTGGTCCTAACTGTTCAGGTAGCAAAACAGAAGGGGTGGACATCTGAAAAGAAGTTTCTTTTATGCTTTCTCCCTCTTCCTCCTCCTCATGTTATATGCATAATGTCGACAGTGTAGGTAAGTCATATTTGGAAAAAAACCCACCTTGATCCTGATTTAATGTTGTTAGAGCTGCTACTTTTGCAGTCATTATATTGTGTTACCACTTCTTCAACATTATTATAGAGAATCAAATATTTTGGAGATAAAATACCAAAAAGCAGACTGTTCTCATATATTCCATTCTCGTGTGCAGTAAGCTGTAATTATGAAGAACGGCCTTAATCTGGGTAAGACCGATTCCATTTCAGTGATTCAGTTCTGTAGGGAGACTTCACTTCCAGGTTTTGTTGCTGGCAGGAGCTGGATTGCTTCCCATCTCCTAAATATTTGTGGGCTGGGAGACAAGGGTTCCTGAGTGCTGGAACACTTCCCTTAAGTGATGTGTTTTCTACCTGAACAGCAGTTGGTGCTTTTCATGGGCAGTGTAATACTGTCAAGCTAAGGAGGGTACTCTTACCTATGAAAGGCTACTCTTCAACAGGAATAATGATGTGATTCCTTAGGGTTGTGGGGAGGATGCTCTGTTTTAAACCTCCCCGACCCACATTTTTTTTCATGAGTTAAATGACATAGCAACCTTGTGCTGTAGAAGCTATAAAACATTGGAAAAAAACTGAATAGAGCCACAGAAGCAGTTCCTAGTAGCACTGCAAGTGATCCTTGTTCAACCTCTCATTTGTTATGCCTTGTAACACAGTAGTTAATGCTTAGTAATAGCATGATCTGCTTTTATTTTTTAATTTGTCATGGTTAATTTTTAACCTTATTTCCAGTAACAACAGGACATTTATTCTAGAACAAGCCAGTGGTGTGATACTTGCTCTGTGATGGCATTTGAGCTAGGTTTTCCATTATGTGTTAACTAACTCCCAGTAACACAGTGCTTGGTAACTATCAGCACTGGCAAATCAGTGGGAAACTTTCCTTACTCTGTCCACAGAACTAGATCCTGAATAACGGCAGTGAAGCTGCCTGAAATGCCTGGGAACAGGGAAACTAAGTGGTAGTAGGGAGCGGATTTGCTTTCAGTAGCAAGAAGAGATGAGTGTGGTGGGCAGGGTTGAAGGTACGTGTGTCCCTGAGGTGTTTTGTTCACATAGTGTTTTCTGACTGGGTTTTCTGCCACAAAAAACAAAGTAATAGCAACAAACCCCCGTGTTTCTTGTGGTTAATTCAATGAATTGCTAATAGTTTGCCATAAAAGTGCAGGAAAATAGTGTGAATAAGCTTTATAGTCAGCAGCCGTTAGGGGTAGTGATAAATGCAGCGGTCATTCCTGCCACTTCAGCAACACCTCTTTCCGTCTCCCAAGTTCATAACCTCTCTCCTCTGGAAGGTGACTGTTGTTGCTGTTAAGAGCAAACAATTAACCCACAAATAACCCCCAAATGACCAAAGCTTGGGTTTAGAGGGGTTTTTGTTTGCCTAAAATACAGTCAGCTTAAAAAAGAGCAGATAACACTGCCAGTCCCACAAACTCAAATTGAGCTCTGATAGTTGGTGTTGAGTGCTCTCTGCTCTTGTCAGATGGGTTGAAGGTTTTGGTACCAATTTCTTCACGGGATTTAAGTTGTTAAGACTCTAGAAGTTTGAAACTCTGGTGTGGAAAAAAACAGGAACTGCTTACTGGAGTAAGCCAGAAGTAAAAGCAGTCCCAGCCACTGCCTGCAAGGGGGGGGGAAAAAAAAAAACAACAAAAAAAAACCACCACAAAAACCAAAACAACTGAAATGCCCTGTTGCTGAATTAACTGAGTGGGCAAGTTTCAGAGAGCAGAAAAGTGCTGGATTTGCCTTTTTCATAATAGGGCTGGCTTTAAGTCTCAGGAACTGCATTTTGCTCTGCTGTCTGAGTTATGCTATGAAATCTTTCTTGCTTGGGTAGACATTGTTGGTATGCTCCTCCATACAACCTTGAGAAATAGAAGGAAGAGCTCCTGTCAGCAGCACCCTGAGTCAGATTTTCACGAAGGCAAATACTCACCAAGACAGATCTCGAAGGACACATCCAGGTGTCAGGCAATGACATGTTCTAGAAAGTGCTCAGATACTCGTGGTCATTCATCTTTACATCATGTTCTAGAATTAAATGGATGGTTTATGTCCATCTGTTGTATTTGATGATTTTGGATGTGTGTCTGGAAAGCTGAACCTTTTCATGTCCCTGGGTGTATCATAGAAGGGAGGTAGTTGCAAACAAAGGGGAACAGGCATATAAACAGAGGAGGAAAAGGAGTAAGATGCTATTATTTTTACTACAGGCTAAAAAAGCATGCCTGGACAAGAACTAAGTACATGGGAAATTTTACATGTGAGCAGACACCTTGGGAACTCTGTGTACTGTATTCTGGCCAGTGCAGGAATTAACCTGCATCGGATGCAGACAAAGCAGATGAGTGCTTGGTTTGTTAGGAGTCTTTGTTCAGAGAATACTCTTCTGTCAGCAGTTACTTAGGAACATTTTTGAGGTAGAACATTATTGGGAAAGGTTTGGTTAGGCTTTTGTTTGGATTTGAAATACAGAAACTGTTTCCTGTCATTTCCAAGAATTCTCTTCTCCCTTTTCCTCTGAAACTCTTTTTGATGAGGTTAGTAAAAATGCTGTGTGTGGATGGCTTGCAGGAATGCAATCAAATTTCTTCCATCAGGTAGATAATCAGTGTTTATTCAGATTAGCCTTGGGACAAAGTTCAAGTGGCAACAGAGCAGCTATGAACAATTTCACAACTGCATGTGACCAAAAAATAAAGAAGTTAGGATTTGGTAATCTCCCTCCCCCCCCCAAAATGAGCATATTTGTTAAAAACAGTGTCAGATTATACCCCTGCAGGGACTGAAATGTATGTTCTGGCATTGGCAATGTATGAACTGCTCTCTTGACTCTTTCAATAGAAAATGAACTGCGTGGCAAGGTTGTCTGGGTGACAGGAGCTTCAAGTGGAATCGGAGAAGAATTGGCTTACCAGCTATCAAAGATAGGAGCCTTGCTTGCCATCTCAGCAAGAAGAGAGGATGAGCTGGAAAGAGTGAAGAAGAAATGCCTTCGTAAGTATGACTCACTGCTTCATGTCAGAAGCTTCACTGTTGTTGTGATGGAGTTCCCACAAAAATACTAACCCACATATCACAGGAAGAAATTTCACAGTGGAAATGAACTTTATCATTTATAGCTTCACTGTATATTTGAAGCCTTAGTGTAGACTTGGGCTATGAGTTCTGTCAGAGGCAAATGTTAACTTAAAAATCTTAGTAGCAAGTGGACTTGTAGGATACTAGGTTAAGAAACAGAATAAATACTGTGGGAAATGGAGAACACGATCTGAGGGGTGCCATCCTGTTAAGAACCAGGCTCTGGATCTGCTTGCTACCGAGAATTCTTCCTTCAGGTTTGTGCATGATACAGGCAGACTGACAACTGAGTTCTCCCTTTGGAAAAGAAATGAGTAGACACATTCAGAAAAAGTTGTTATGAGCAAGGACAAGAGAGAAAATCTCCTGTAGAACAAGAGGAACAAATGCAAAGTGAAATCATTTCACTGTTCCAGTTGTCTTTCATTTGCCTACAGAGTCAGTAATCTGGCTTAATTCCTCCTGTTTTTCTGCTTCCCTCCCATTTTCTGGCTTGTTGCTGATAAACAGAGGTATTGAACATGATTATCACATGCCTCTTTCAGACTGTGTATCCCCCCATGGCTCAGTATGCAGTATTTATATGGTGTATATTATCATCCCACAGACAGTTTGTTTCCTAGTAATGCTGATAGAATGTCTACAGTCTACTTGGAATATGTGCTAGTGAATAACAAAATGTTTGTTTTGGGTGAGCACCTAAACATTTATAGAAATCCAGACACAGCAGGTGTCTGAAAATCTGTCAGTGAGCTTTAAAAAATTCACAACTCTGTATTCCTATTTTCTGATGCTTTAAAAAAGCAGTCATTTAAGTAGTTGGCTTCAAAAAGCAGTAGGAGGACGGTGTCATTAAGTGGTAATTGTGGCAGAATTCCAGTGCTATATGATGCAATGTTCAGCAGTCAGTAAAAGCACACAACTACATTTGTGTTAGTGGCCAGCTGTTGTCATTGCAAAACTGATGACATTAGATAGGCTGGCAGGAGCCATAAGCCTGGATATCCTCTTTTAGGCAACGCTTGTATGAGAGTGTGAACTACTGAGGAATATTCAGAAATAATATTTCAATTGATGTGAGCCAAGAGCACAGATTTAGCTGGGATTATTTCTGCCTGTGCCAAGTTTGAGTGACACTGTGAATGTCTTAGCTGTGGTTTAGACTACTTTGAGTCTTAGGTAGCCCTGCTTTTTTTGCAAGTATATGCTACTGAACTTGATTTTAAGTGTAGGTCAGATTAGTAGAGTGGAAACTCTTCAGTTACATAGTTACTCCATATTTTTTATAGCCAGCCTTTAAGTACTGGAAGAGTAATTGGGCCCTTCCATCAGGACCTCAGGTCTTGTTTGGAGAGCTGATAGGGAGCTATTTGGACATCAGCATGCAGTACTGCATAGCATTATTCAGTCCCAGGTGTGAGATTTTGCATTTGACTTAGTTGAGTTTAGTGAGGTTTGTCAGACAATTCTGACAGTGTGTTAAGATGCCTCTGAATGGCAGCCCTACCCTCCAGTATAGCAGCTGCTCCTTTGGACTTGATATTAACTGAAAATTTGCTGAAAATGTGTATTTTGTCCATCCTCTGATTCATTAATGATGATATTAAACGTTCCTTATTTGTACCACTTACAACCAGCCTCCATTTAGACTTGGAATGGTTGGTTATGACTCTTTGGGCCTGGTGATCCACCCTGTTTTTTATTTCCATTGCAATCCACTCATCTAGACCCCTCTTATTTCCCCAGTCTAGCTCCGAGGATGCTATGGAAGACAGTATAGGAAGCTACAGTAAGCTACAAAGTCAAGGAAAATGCTGCTCTCCCCTTGTCCACAGAGCCAGTCATCACAGTTTTTTAAGTAGTTGGTCAGGCAGTGTATGTCCATGTTAAATCTGTGCTAAATCTGTTAAATCTATGACTCTTCCCAGTCACTTCTTGTCTTTCATATACTGGGAAACTGCTTTCAGGAGGAACTGCTGCGTACTGCTCCCAGGGACTGAGGTTAGGCTGTGTGACACTTGCTTTTCTCTGGTCACTGGGGATCTCCTCCACTTACCAACTGCCTTCCAGAGATGAGTGACATTGGTCTGCTTGTGTAAATCTTGGATGAATGTACTGCCCTGCTTCTATGTCCAGTTTGTCCCTAACCTGGTTTTCCTCTGACACTGGTAGTATTTCTCTCCCCCAGAGTCTAGCCTCGGTAGTGCGAGAGGCCCGAGAGGAGATCTTCCCAGAGAAGACTAAGGCAAAGAGAGCAATGAGTACCTGATGTTTTTCTGTGCTCCTCCTCACTTCCTCACCATCCCTGTTCAGCTGTGAGCTTACTCTGTCTTCTGTCTTCCTTGTGTTGGTGCTGTGCCTGTGAAGCCCTTGTAGCCTTTCACATCCCTCGTCACTTTCAGCTCCACTTGGGCTTTGTTCTTGTGGATTCCAGCCCTGCACGCTTGGGCAGTGGGTCCCTGTGCTTCCTGGGTGGCTTGTCCCCACTTCCACCTGCATGTTTCTTTTTGCAGTTGGGCTCCAGAGTGTTCTGTGGGATGGATTAACACTCAGCTGCAACATGTAATATCAACTTGAATTAGGGTTTTTTTAGTCCACAGAGTTCAGCCACATAGGTTTTAACATGCCTGCTGTAGAATAGCAACTCACTAGATAATTTGCATATTAATGTCAGGAACAAGCACTTATATCTTGTTCAAAATGTGGACACACCACCCTGTGCTACATGTTTATGCATTCTGCTCTGCTTAAAAGCTGAAGGAGAGTGAGATGAAAAATACCATAAAAGTAATGGTAATACCTGTCGAGTCATGCCTGTGCCCACTCAACGGCTCGTTACCTCTCTGCAGGAGGGAGAGAAAACAACTTGTATAACTCCCTTAGCTCCTGCCAGAGGCCTCTGTATTTCCCCCAACTGCCCTGCAAAATGAGTTGAATTTCACCAGTAACTTTGGAGGCTGTTTCTCAAAAGCTGAAGAAAGAAAAACAGTAGCTGGGGGATGTTTCTTGGTTTTTCAGAGCTGGGATAGGATTTGGGTATGGACAGGCCAAAGGAACGACAGACAACCTCTAAGTGCTGGATTTATACAGTCATTGAGGTTGGAATGGACCTCAGGAGGTGGTTGTTCAGCCTTTACTAAAAGCTCATGTTCTATTAAGGGTCATTATACAAGATAGAAATAAAAGACACAGGAGAAAAGACTGAAGAGCTGGGGAGAAAAAGGTTCTGTGCTGAGGAACAGTTTATTGTGTTATTATTAAACTGTTGTGTTACGATTAACTATTGAAAAGAGCTGTTCTGAAAACCTCTGGGGAAGGAGGAGGACACTTGATGTCATAACATAATACTGTTTTAAACATTACTTTATGCAGCTGTCCTGTAAAAAATAAGTTGGTTGGGTCATTGTAACTATGCCTTAGTTAAAAAATAACAGGAACTTAATGATGCATCACCTGGGAAAAGGCAGCCCATGATTGCTTGCTAGGAAGAAGTTAGAAGATGGTTGCTTGGTGGTTGACCAGAAGCCATGTAGTGTAAAGTTGCTTGTAAGGAGACTCTAAAGGACCTCCATGAAATACTGTTTGAGTGTCCTTTGTTCTGGGTAGTCTGAGCTCCAAGTGCACAGTTGCATCCAAAAGCTGGTGGTGGCCATCAGCTGGAGGCACTTCACTGGGGGATGTTAACTGGGGGATGTGTTGTGTAAAGCAGTGAACATTAAACTATCTCCAGCTTGGGAGCATGTGCTTTTTCTGGGTTATTGTAATTGTTGCCTTGAAAACATCAGTTTGGAAGCAAGCACAATAGGAAGTAGAGTATTAGGAGTTATTAGTAAAAGGAATGGAGAACATCCCTCTGCCGGTGTATAAACTGGGACATGGTCATGCCTTCAACACTGTGCACAGTTCTGGTTCTCTGCTGGAAAAAACAACAGGGTGGTAGAAGCTTAGAAAAATGGTTTCAAGAATGTTTGGAGTTCTGTAGAAGCTGCTGTGAGGAGTGACTAGAGCAAGGGCTCCTCGCCCTAGGAAAGAAGTAAGGATGCTGTTAGAGGTGCGTGGTCTGAGGGCTTTGGGAATGGAAGTCAGACTGGACTTTGGATTGCTCCAAAACCAGAACTAGGCTTCAGGTTTGACATTTCCTGAAGTCAATTCTTAAATCATATAAAAACCACTTCCTTCCTTACTGCAGTCTTCATCTCTGTCTCTTCCTCAGCTTCTTTTTTCCTCTCCCTTGTAGCTTTCTTGGCTAGGTTGACCATGTGGCCTTGTTAATCCATGGCAGAAATGCTCCATGTCCCACAGGCTTCAGCTGTGTAAATCCCTTTGAGGGAGCATTTGGCAGAGTTGTTATCTCCTAGAGTAGTTTAAACAACATGGATTTCAGTGTCATGTTCCTGGAAGAAAAGGAGGGGAAAATGCACATGGAGGGGTCAGAGGGAGCAATCAATACATGGAAATACTGGTATTACATGGAGACAGGTGGGTTTATTTTACCCTCAATACTAATGACCTTTGAGATGAGGTGTTACAGATTTAAGTAACCTCCTTACTTGTACTTCTCTGTAAAGACAAAGTTCAGTCATACCTGTACATGCAAGATGAAATAATTAGAAAATCAGAGCCTTAAGCTTTCTAAAGAGGGTAGCTGGTTAAAGGGGAGCAGGCACACTTAGTTGTGGCTAGGAATTAATTTAGAAGCAAAGTTAGTGCTACCAAACTAGTATAAAGTTAAAAAAAAAATAAAAATCAGACTGTAGTTAAAAACATCTGAAAATATTAACATTGATGATTTTATTTTTGTGTCATCTGCCCCAAAACCCCAGGGTAACAGATCACAGCTCAAGAAATGCTTTCTGTGGAAAAGGTCAGTTGTTCTGAAGTCAGCGGTCGAAACGCTCAACATGAATGAAGGCTTGCACTCGATGACAGCTGACTTTTATCTCAGGAGATGGATGTATTAAAAGCTGTCAGTTAAAAAAAAACCCCAACCTTTTTCTTCTACCTCCTCCAATAATCCCATCATCTCTAGACCTTGCCTCACAGCAACTGATGTGTATATGTTGTGGCTTGGGTCAAAGCTGTACTCGTCCTCTTGCCAGGAATAACCATGCTTGGCCGACACAAGCAGTGCCAGGGCTGCCGATAGGCTGAGTTGGTAGAAACAGATCAAAATGGATCCTGTGTGAAGTGAGCATTTCATGTCCAACAATGGTAGGGCTTCTTGGTGTCTTCAGTGAAAATGTGGTGTTTAGAAGCACATTACATTTCCCAGAGTTATGTCAGTAGCCTTACTGGTTCCCATTATGGTTGTTTTTAGAGATCAGCAACTTGAGTGACAAAGACATCCTTGTTCTGCGTCTGGACTTGACTGACAGAAGCACTCATGAAGCTGCAACCAACAGTGTTCTTAAGCATTTTGGCAAGGTAAGGTGCACTTCTGGAGTTAAATTTCTTCTCTATTGGCTACTCCTGCATTATGTCCATACTTTACTTTTATTCTATTGCATGGGAAATTCACCAGGGTCTGTGTGTTTTTTAAGTTTAATATTAAACTTGCCAAAAAGTACCTGCATTTTCATCCTTTCTGTTGCTGCCTTCTGGGTTTCATGAGGCTTTACAGAGATGTAACAATGACTGTATAATGTCTGGTCATTACCAAGCACTAAAAATTCACATCCTTGATGTTACTGGATTTCTGGACCATCTGGAACAATCCTCAGCTGTATATTTAAGGCTTAAAAAGGTGTATGAAAGCCAGAACCTTTATTTGTGTAATTTGGCTTCAGGGCCACATGGGACAAGACTGGACACCAGGCATGGTTGTTTTCCTTGTTTTGTGATTAGTTTTCTAGCTCAGACTACAGAGTTAAGACAGTAGCAGTCAGATCCAACAAGTATTAAGGTCACCATGCAGAACTTCAAGCTAGACCTTTTGCTCACTGATACTGTGATTTCACAGTGAAATTACTGGTACAAATCCTGTTCTTCTGTTCTTTAGTTGGTCTCTGGTGTTGCACAAAACATGTTTTCAGAGCTCACTGTGCAGGACCTGAGTGTTAAGGTCTTATTTGCTACAGTGCAGTAGGGTTCATAGATGCTGTGTGGAAAGTTGTAGAAGTTAACCTCGTTTGGCATCCAGCGCTGTACTCCTGTTTTGTTGACTCAGCTCAAGATTAACCAGCCCTCGGTTCAGAGGGGGAGTAGAGTAGGGGAGGGCAACTGCTGAAACGTCTTCAGCAGCTGGTACACCTTACTTGTGTATGGCAGAGGTGACACTAGTGACCCACAGTTGCCCCAGTAAGTGCCAGTATGTGTGTTATCTGAATATGTTGCTGTCTCTTTCCTGAGATTGATGTTTTGATCAACAATGGTGGACGTTCCCAACGCTCCCTGTTTGTGGATACAAACCTGGATGTCTACAGTGCCATAATAGAACTCAACTACCTGGGTACAATCTCTTTAACAAAACATGTCCTGAATCACATGATCCAAAGGAAGAAAGGGAAGATTGTTACCGTGAGCAGCGTGATGGGTATCATGGGAGCTCCTCTTGCCTCTGGGTACTGTGCCAGCAAGCATGCTCTGCAGGTAAGTTTAATTCCTGAGATTTAATTAACTCTTGTTGTGTAGTAGACCAGCATCAGTTAGTACTGCAGAAGAGGAGCTTCATTCTGTGCAGAAAACATAAGTCTGACCTGAAATTGCATACAGCATATGTCACTTTCTGAGGGTTGGAATGTCCCTTAAAATTTATTTGCACCAAAATGTGAAATATCTCAGCTCCCAGTGTAGATTGATTTTCCTAACTGCAACTCAAATGGCATCCTAGTTGGTTCTAACCACTACGAAAAAGCTAAATTCCAGTGTGGAACACAAGACCTCAGCCTCTGGCCTTAAGATGAAGGAATACCTAAATCCAAGGATTACTCTGCTGCATATAGAAGCCCTGATGTTCACATCTTAATTCTGTTGGGGAGGAACAGTCACTGGTGAGAGCTTTAAGACTACAGGTAATCTTTAGGATGGTAAAGGGAGAACAGTGAGTGGTAAAGCAGCCAACTCTGAGAAATGAGAATTGCTGATGTAGCTGGGAACATCTGAATGGATCTTCCCAGCAGTTCTGAATCTTGCTGTGAAGAGCTGCCAGCTCATAGTGTTGTAAGGGTTACACGGAAAGTAACTCAGATTTACACAATCATAAAATGCATTGGGTTGGAAGGGACCTTCAAAGGCCATCTAGTCCAACCCCCTGCAGGGAGCAGGGACATCTTCTCTAGATCAGGTTGCTCAGAGCTCCATCAAGCCTGGCCTCGAATATCTCCAGGGATGGGGCCTCCACCCCCTCTCTGGGCAACCTGTTCCACTGATCTACCGCCCTCATATTGAAGTTTTTCCTAATATCCAACCTAAATCTCCCGTTTTCTGGTTTAATACCATCACCCTTCACCCTATCACTACTTCCCATCTTTCAGTATTGCTTGGAAAGAGTTTTTGAAAGTGCCCTCACTTGTGTAGAAAACCATGAAAGAACTGCTCAGAAAGGTATCTGGGGAAAGCCCAAGCCCTGTATCTCTGAGGAATCACGTTTAACTAGTAGATTTATTCAGGCATATTTGTCTTTCACCACAGTTTGACTTCCTGCTGGTGTACTTTTTGATCTGGGTAAAATAAACTTCAGCTGTGCTTAGTGATGATCTAAAAATCTGGCACCTTCTTCCTCCCTGTGGGATTTAAGCACATAAACAGAGTAAATAACTTTACTTGAGCTCTGGGATCAATATCTTGTTGACAGTTAGACTAACAGAACCAGAAATATACCAGAAGCTGACACTGCAAAGCCAGTAGACACTTGAAAGAATGATGATGTGACAGGCCTCTGCTAATAAATTGTATTTGGTTAGTGAAGATCTGCTGTGCTTCGTGGAGTGGCAGTGGTGGAGCTGGTCATCAGAGGCCAGCTCTTGGCTTGAGGCTCGTACGTTTGAATGAGAAGAACACAGTGGGCAGCAGAAGAACACAGTGGGCAGCAGTGTGGATCCCCTTTGTGCTGCTTTAAGTGTTCTTCCAGTTGACCTGTCCTTTGGGTGTGGTGTAGTTGGCCTCAGCACAGCTAATTAGTTGCAGAGCACAAGGAATTCATGTGTTGCTTTAAAAACTCAGAACCCCATGTTAAGGTCAGGGAGGTGGAAGAAGCTTTAAAGAGAGTTTTCAAAAAATTATGGATTAATTAAAACACATGATTTGCTTTATAAATTTTGAGATGACCAAGAGCTTCTTGCCAGTCCAGATGTGGCCATGAAACCCCAAAAGCTAGTGAAGCTTTTCTGAAATACCAGATATCACCAGCAGTTTGGGTAAGGGAAGTCTGTAGGAATGGCAGTGCTCTGCTGCTGGCCCAGTAGCCAGTCTTGGACAATGACCAGTGAGAAATGGCTGGAGAGAGGGTAGGAGAAAGTTAAAATGAAGCATAAAGCAGTGCTTTACTTGTGCTTTCCCAGCATGTATCAACCCTTATCCTAAGATTATTGAAATGAAGATTGTGTTTTGGCTACCTGTTCATTAAATATGTTTGCCTATTTGACAGGAAGTCATCTATTCGGGGTTCTGTGGGAGGGGTTTTAGATGGTGTTTGTTGGGGTTTTCTGTTTTGTTTGTTTTAATTCATGCCTTGGAGTCTGTCACAGATGACATAGT
This sequence comes from Heliornis fulica, assembly GCA_013399135.1. Classification (NCBI taxonomy): domain Eukaryota; kingdom Metazoa; phylum Chordata; class Aves; order Gruiformes; family Heliornithidae; genus Heliornis; species Heliornis fulica. The sequence continues at coordinate 460,618 of VXBZ01009180.1, forward strand.
TAATGATGTGATCTTCAATTATGCCTTTTGGAAAGGTTCCTCATTTTGTTCTGGGCTTTTTTTAATTGGTTTTTATTTTTCAATTTCTTTTAAATGGCCCTGGGAGTAGGAAGGAGGGAATGCTGCTAAGAATTAAAGTTTGTTCTTGAAACAAACAGGCTTTGACTCACACCAATTGGAATTCTTCATAACAACTTTCCCCTAATGAAATTACCCTTTATTTAATTTCTGCCTGCGTTTAAAGAAGAGAGTGTTTCCTCCCTTACTTGGGAGTTTTAAAGTTCTCATCCGTGAGGGAGTGGAGGAATTTCATACCAGCTATCTTTGGATATCAAAGATAAGTGCTGGAGTTGGAGAAGCTGTATGTGCTGTGGGTAAAGGCTCTGGAGGGGACTGAGAGTATGTGAGAGTCTGGCCTTCAGGAGGCTGTTGAGAACACATCCACCAGGATTTTGGCTGAGCCAGTCTCCTGGGTGTCCTACGGTGTTGAAGTCTCTTCCATGGTGCAGCACAGGGAGTGAGGGGCCACACAAACCCCTTGGATGGAGAAGGACAGCAGGGTGGCCACAGAGCAGAAGCAGGACAGAAGCAGCACTCAGAGTNTCCAGGGCCCTGTCACTCTCACAGGGAAAAAGTTCCTCCTTATATTCAGATGGAACTTTCTATGTTCCAGTTTGGACCCATTGTCCCTTGTCCTATCACTGGCCATCCTTGAGAAGAGCCTGGCTCCATCCTCCTGACACTCACCCTTTACATATTTATAAACATTATGAATGAAGGAATGCCTTCCTGTGGCTACTCAGGACTGCAGGCAGGTGCCCATTTTTAGGCAGAATTTGCATCCCAGAAGCCTCCCAGCATTTGAGCTGGTGTCGGTGCTTTGTCACAAGTGACTCAGCAATATTGCTGGCTTCCTTTCTATCACATCTGCATCTACACAAGCTTGCACCTCCTCAACTCCTGGAGGTACATCTGCAGTTTGCCTCCTTCAGGCAAAATGTGAGTTCTGCTCCCCAGCAGCCCAGGTCACCAGGCAGTGTGGCCTGGGAGAGCTCTCGCTCGCTCCTGCTCACACAGTTCAGGCCTGGTGAAGTAACTCGTGATATCCTGAGGGGAGGAAGGGAAGGAAGACAGCTGCCTGGGCTGCTCCTCATGCCGTGTTTCTGGGAGAGCCTGGACCTCCAGACATTGCTGCTTGGGACATACTCTGCCACCTTCTCCCTTTTGGGGTTTGATGTCTTTTCACTTGTTCTCTTGCCTCAGCTGGAGGGACAGCACAACCTTGGTGACAGGACAGTGACACAACTTGGGGGTTAAGGGGCTTTTCTGAGTGAGGTGGGCTCGAGGCACCTCGGGAAAAGGATGGGATGTGGCACGAGGCTGGAGAAGTGGGTAAAGCACGGTGTCTGAAGGTGTCCACGGGGGTGGAGGAGTCTCCTCTCAGGCAGAAGGTAATATAGGAGCCAACTCAGGTTTTACTCCAAAACAGCTGGGTGGTTACCAGATCAAAGATGCTTCCTGTTGTGTCCAGAAGCAGACTTTTGGGAACAGAGCTGTCTTTATGTTAGATTGTCCTCCTCTAGAAGTTCCACATCTCCAGGCTGTGGAGATAACCTGCTGTGAAGATCTGATACTAGTTATGGGGCCTGCAGGTCCTATAACATGAAGCTCATGGTCAATGTTTCTACAGAACATGACTGCAAAACCTCTGTGCAATCTGTGAGCTGCAATTAGTCACCAGCAATTGGGAAGTTGGAGCCTGTGTGCTGGGCCATAGGTGTGTGCCGGTGTGGAGCTCACTGCTCAGCTTCAGTGGATTGCCCCAGCTGACTTCTATTGGGCCATCCCAGGATTCTGTTGTGCCTGTGCTGCAATTGAGTCAAGCTGTGGGTCAGACAGCTCTCTTCAAGCTGCACAGGAGTACAAACTATCCATTTTTACTACAGTGGGAGAAGTTTATCAGCCTGTGCTCACTCTCTGTCTCTGTTGGGACACCAGATTATGCATTAGAATGAACAGAGGGAACTGCTGTTCACCTGGTCAGAGATAAGAGATGCTATGGTGTTTGGGAAATCACAGCTCTGCAGTGCTTGGCCAGCAACTCTGGTGGAAGCCCCCTCCTGTATTGATAGTGTTCCCCCTCAAACTGATGTCTGAATTGTGAATTGCCACAGAGATTAAGAAAACTTGTAACCTGTTATCTTAAAAGACATACCCACAACTTCTGTGGTTATAGTTTAACTTAGGTGTATAGGGAACATGTTCCTGGGCTGCAGTGAGACCTATTTGTATGTGGATGCCAATTTCAAACTCTGCAGGGGTTTCAGTGGTGCAGAATTACACCCTAAAATATCAGGGTACACCTTTGACTTCACGAGCTTAAGGGTTTTCCTCCTCCTGTTTAAAACCTGTGCCACTCACTGGATAGAAACAACTGGAAATCTTTAATCTCACCACAAAGAGCAATTCGCTTGCAAGAGGTAATTCCTGTGATGCTGCAGTTTGTTATGGTGGGTGTCATCCCCACTGCCCAGCCGTGGTGGCTTCAGTAGCAGCTACAGGCATAGGGGTTCTCCAGCTGTGAGCCCCCCACTGCTCAGTCACGGGGCTCATCCAGAGCAGCAGAATCCAGCTGTGGCTTAGAGAAACAGCTGTGTACTTGGGAATTGAGGGTAGATCCACCAGTGATTTACATGCCAGTGATGTCTAATTGCAGTTAAGACTTTAAATTAGCCACTGAACACAAAGTCAAGGCAGTAGAAACTGCGTCCAGTGGAGCGCTGCTCGCCTCAGAGCAAGGAGTTAGCATGGAAGCGGGGTCAGTAAAGCTGCGTGTGACATACAGCAAAGGGAGGTGACATTTCAGTCTTTTCTTCCAGGGGTTCTTTAATTCTCTTCGGACTGAGCTGACGGACTACCCTGACATAAGTATTATCAACATATGCCCAGGCCCTGTCCAGTCTAAGATCATACAGAATGTCTTCACGGAGAATCTTGCAAAGGTAGGAACTCTGGTGTAAGAAATGGAACTTTTGCTGCAGGACCACTCGTCCTTTTGTGGTTTTCTTCTCTTTTTCTCCCCGTAGTAAAAGCCAACCTCATCTCCTTACCAAGATGTGCTTGGACTGATGCAGAACCACAAGCAGTTTTGTGGTTCTTGGCGGAATTGAGGCTGCATCAAACTCAAATAATCATAGAATCATAGAATCATAGACTGGCTAGAGTTGGAAGGGACTCCCAGAGGTCATCTAGTCCAGCCCCTCTGCAAGAAGCAGGGACACACCCAACTAGATCAGGTTGCTCAGGGCCTCGTCCAACCTGGCCTTGAACATCTCCAGGGATGGGGATCTCTGTGAATTGTTCTGTCTCTCCCAACAGATCCAGCCCGGGGCTGGTTTATCTCACAGTACAGCTGCCCTGCTGCGCTTCCAGGCAGAGGCCAGGGCTCCACAGGCGGGACGTCACCCTGTCTGCACAGGGAGCTTGGTGCTTGCCCTGGTGGCAGCGCCCCCGCTGTTGCTGGTGGAGCCGCTGAGTCAGCTGATGGAGGCACGGAGGCTTTGCCTCCTACCGGGTGTTCCAGGAGAAAAAGCAAAACCTTCCGAGGGCACAGTTGCTGTTAGTAAAGGCTCTAACCCCGTAAACTGGTGCAGGGAGACATCAGAATGTGCCCTGGTCTGAATTCGAGCCATTGAAAGCTCGGGATAACCCAGCAGCAGGGAGGGGCCTGGGGGAGGAAATTCCACTTGTGGAATCAAGTTCTGAAGGGATTTTTAGATTTCCAAGCGTCATTCTTCTGTGGCAGTAAAGTACTTTCTGAGCAGCCTGGAAAGGTTGCTCAACAAATTCCTCAGATTTCAGGAATACAAGAGACTTGGGAGGAAGACCAGCTCTAGACCAGAACTGCTTTTGCTCTGTGAGACAGGAGAGCAGCTTGATCAGGCTGTCAGTGCTGGAGTGAAACGCCTACGCATTCACCGGGCTGTAGCTGACGTTCCCTAAGCGATACACGTGCACAGGGTTTGAGGACAGACATCCCTGGCACTGGAGCAGCCTGTTGCTTTTCTCTTGTGTGAGGTGACTGTCCCCAGAGCAGAGCTGGCAGCAATATTCAAGTTAATAGGGAATGGTTCCTCATCTCCTAACTGGGTTAGTAACTTGAGGCATGTAACTGGGGAGGCAGCTGTGGACAGGGAAGTTCCCATTTCTCAGAGCCCTCAGCTGCGGGGTGGGTGATGTGGGCTGATAGATTTATTCACAATTAAGTACAAGCTGTACTGAAGCAGGTCAGAGGTTAAGAGATACATTTTTAACCTTTGACCCATCAATCAAGGCATTAATTAAAAGGGTGTTTTATTTAAGCATGTGTCTTAAAGGAGGGTGGAGGATGTTCCCACACCAAAGGCTGAAGGATTAGTAGAGGAAGGGCTGGGGAACCAGTCTCCAGTGCACTGGTCAGTTATCCTTCTTGGAGAGAAAACCATCAGCCCTGCAGAGCACGGCCCTTTTCTCCCTCTGCTGCTCACAAACAGAAACCCAGTTCTAACCTTCCTCACTCACTCCCCTCCAGTCCATAGAGAACAGCGGTGACCAGTCCCACAAGATGCCAACCGACCGCTGCGTCCGGCTGACCCTGGTGAGCACAGCCAACGACCTGAAGGAGGCCTGGATCAGTGACCACCCCTACCTGGCTGTCTGCTACCTCTGGCAGTACGCACCAACTTGGGCTTGGTGGCTGATGAACAGGATGGGCAAGAGGCGGATACAGAACTTCAAAAGCGGAGTGGTAAGGTTACCCCTCACCTCTGCTTGCTGGCTTGTTGCTTTGACTCTGCTGACAGACTCTTCTGGGATGTGTTTCTGTTCCCCTCCTCACTCCCCTGGCAGCAGAGGCCAGGCCAGGCTCCATAGCTGCATGCCTGGAATTCCTGCAGCGTGGCCATGTCACAGAGCTGTGAAGTCACTATGTCGTGTGGTGACAGAGCTCTTGCTCCCGTCTTCATCACAGGCTGCAAGTTCAGATCTTGCCATTGATGCAGAGCCGAGCCAGAAGTCACAGGCATAAATTATTCAGTGTAACTTGAGACTATTGAAACTCCCTCCCTGGGTTGTGTCTGGGTTTTCTCAGGCAGATACTCCCGAGCACCTCCCAGAGGTTCTGTCTGTCAGGGCTCTTCCCCCCACATTTACATCCCTGCAGACAGATGTGCAGCACCGTGTTCTCATAATACAGTAGGAAAAATACCATCTCCCAAGCGATGCTGCTGTTGAACTTGGTGCCAAAAACCAAAATGACAACAAAAAAACACCCCAAAACATGTCACAGTGCTCCAAACCCAGGAAATGTGAAATAAGGGTGGAATGTGCAATGTAAAACTCCCACGCCATAACTGCCCACTGCCACAAGCTGTTTCAAACAAAATGAGTGTGGGCAAAGGACTTAAATCAGAGGGAGGGGGGAAATACTGACTTAATGTGCTCTCACTCCAGGATGCTGATGCCTCTTACTCAAGAAAGAAGAAGTAAGAACCACCATGTACAAACTCCAGCTGTTCTTGTGCTGAAGCTAAAAAACTTCTTTCATATTCTGTGAGTGCAAGCAAAGGCTTTTCTACTCTGTTGTACCTTTGTCATCATATAACTTGGCAAATCTATCAAGCTGTATGCACACCTGACTGAATAAAAATCTCTTTCTAAACATACCTGTTTCATGTCCAACCCCCAGGGGCTGAACTCTTAAGCTGACAGGAATTGAACCCCAAGAGGCCAGGTAGTGTTATTTTTCACCCTGATGTTGGCAAGTGTGTGGTGAACAGGTGCTCTGACAGCAGTGTGGGTATTTAGGGCCAAATCCCAGTTTGACCATTAGCTGTGCCTCCAAGCTTGGAGACCTCCTTGCTCTTGGTAGAGGCCTCAGTAGGGTTTGGGCTCACCCTGGAGTAAGCCCATAGTTTATCCTGACTTCCAGGAGGAGGCCAGGATAAATGAGGAGTCTCTCTTGATTGAGGAGGACTGGATCAGGGACCAGTTAAGCCATCTGGATTCCCATAAATCCATGGGCCCTGACTGGATGCACCCGAGGATGCTGAGGGAGATTGGCAGAATGCCAGCTGTGGGAATGGGCTCGGCTCGCTAGTGAGCGGGGGCTGTAGGACACGCTGCCTGCAGCAGCAGGGGACAGGACATTACAGCCTTAGAGCCCAACTCCACGTCCCTGAGCACAAACAGGACTTGTGCACGTAACCAGTTCTGTTCCTCCATCTGGTACCAACTGGGATCTCTGCTGGAACACCGGGGGCAGCCACCAGCAACACTCTTCAGGGCGCTGGGTACCAGATGGAGAGAACCAGAGGGAAGCAGGAGAGGAAGATCACAGCTCTCTTCAGTTTTTTCCTCCCCCAACTAGTTTATTCAGTTTACAGATGACAAAGAATGAGGGGAGAAATGATACCAACTTCAAACAGGAGACACTTGCTGCAAAAAGTAATTCATGTTTTGTGATCATACAGAAGACAAGTAGGAAGAGGCTTACAGTGAGGCAGGAGGTTTCATTAGGTTTAGGAAAAATCCCAAACTTTCCAACTGCTGCAAGTACAGCAAGGACCTGGAGGGAACTCCTTGATGAGTTCACGATACTCCCAGCATTGAACATTTTAATTCAGATTAAACATTTGCCAGGAATGGCAAATTTCCTTCCTCTGGAGGAAGGTGAAACAGCTGCTCTCTCAAAGCCCTTTCACATCTGTTTCTGTGACTCTGTGCTCCCAGATACAGTTCATGGCCAAGGTGATTTTAGGACATCAGCACTGGTGTTTACACTCTGGAAACCAAACCACACCTTCCCAAAGCTGCTTCCACCCATGTGCTGTGTGTATTTCACCCTGTGCCTTAGTGTTACACCGTGGGGTTTGATGGGTGTTTCTCTGGAGTGGAATCAGGAAGCAGCAGTGTTTGCCTATTTCTTTAAAGTCACTTATGGTCATGGATCAAAAGAAACAGCTTACAGCCAGCACACAGCACACAGTCCTGTGACAAATTGCAGCTGATACAAACGGGTACAAAAGGTGAGTATAAAAGTATAAACACACTCTGAAGTACACACCGCCGGGGGCTCTGTAACGGTACTACTGCAATTATGGAGCAGAGCTGATTCAAGTGAGTCTACAGGCTCAAGACAATTACCCAAACCCTGCCAGACATGTGTGTGCTAATGACTGCTGGTAACGAGCTGGATCACCAAAGCTACTGGAGAGATGACCCAGACCTGCTTTAGGGAGACCTGTAATATTACAAACCAACTGCCAAATTCTGTTCCAAGCTGTGCCAAGGTTAAAAAATAAATAAATTACTCGTGGCACAGAACACCAGCTTCCTGCCTCCCCCCTTCATGAGGCTCTCGCTCCGTTGGTGGAAGACTGGTTAGTCACACAGACACAGGCTGCAAACAACATGTATATGTGTGTGTATGTAACGCAATACATGGACAGTGGAAGACAGAACTAGAGTCCACATGGAGTTAAATTCCTTCCCTCTGCTAATTACACATGTTCACTTCAATCAGTAGGTCCCACAGGTTATTCATGTGACAGAACACCCGTTCATATCAATGCTCTCTGCTGCCAAAACAATGACTTGGGTAAAAATCCTCCCTTCTGCCTTCGCTAAAGCAAAGCTCGTGACTTACTACGACTATGGAAGATCAGCTGAAGTCATGTGTTAGAACAAATGCTAAAACTGAACTCGGTCCAATATAAAAATGGCCAGAATAAAATAAAAAAATAATTAAAAAATCATATAAATAGTCCTATGTACACTTTGGTTATCAACTCTGTGGTTGACGGTACTACAGTGAGCTGTAACCTGCCAGTGCAAGTTACTTGTCCAACTACTAAAGACAAAAATCCTAAAATAACTCCAGAATGCACCAAAAATCGTTAATGATCAGAGTTATGCTGCTCTGCCTCATACTGGAGAATTTCAGCACCTCCCGGCTCATCAGCCACACAGGCAATGGTGTCTCACGTGTTCCAGCAGCAAGAAACCAGTTCAAAACTCTCTGCCTGCTGAAGGTTCTGGCCAGGGCCGTTTCTGTGCAAGTTACCTACTCTGGCTTGGCACTGCCATCCACCGCCATTTTGAGAGTAAATCTTAACTGTAGCGTATAAACGTAGCACGAGTGTTTCACTCCCAACATGCTGATGGAAAATACAAAAGAATAATACTTCTAGAAAGTGCTACAGACACCTAGAGCAAAGGCAGATGCAGAACTTCAGATGAATAGACAGGGTAGCCAAGAGGCGGGTCTGCAGCTTGCACCGTAAGGTTCCGCAGGAGAACCGGGTGTGCCTGGATGCTGTAGCGTTCCTCATCGTCGTTTGTGGCATAGAGCAGCTCCCAGGACAGGTTTGCCCACTGACCTCGGACAGCTTCGTCGTTCAGCTTTCCCACTTGTACTAACAGCTCCTGAAGAGTGAGGATTCTCCCAGTGTAAATGCCCTTAAGAACAAACAGGTCAAAATGTTCAGTACTTTCTCCAGCCACTTTGGCTGCAGCACACTAAATCGAGCTCTGGGGCCTCACACTCTGAATATCACCCCTGTCACAAACAGCAAACTATAAACCAGTCTCCTGGGTTCGATTCTTCTGTCTGGGCAGACAATAATGAAACACTGCTGCATCTGAGGAACAACACCAGCAGGTCGAGGGAGGTGATTCTCCCCCTCTACTCTGCCCTCGTGAGACCTCACCGGGAGTACTGTCTCCAGTTCTGGAACCCCCAACATGAGAAGGACATGGACCAGTTGCAGAGGGTCGAGAGGAGGCCACAAAGATGATAAAGGGGCTGGAGCACCTTTCCTACGAGGACAGGCTGAGAGAGNCTGTGAGAGTGGTGGAGCACTGGAACAGGTTGTCCAAGGAGGTTGTGGATGCCCCATCCCTGGAGAAGTTCAAGGCCAGGTTGGATGAGGCCCTGAGCAACCTGATCTAGTTGGAGGTGTCCCTGCTTCTTGCAGGGGAATTGGACTAGATGACCTCTGGGAGTCCCTTCCAACTCTAATCATTCTATGATTTTCAACAACAGTGATGTCATCTCCCTCTAGTACAAACATAACCTTTGCCTGCACAGCCTTCGTGTTTTGGAACACAAGAAAAGTAAACCAAACCCTGACCTTGCTTACTTGTAATGCTTCCTCTTACCATGTTTGGGTCATGCCCCAGTGAAAAAAGGTATGGCTTTTCCTGAAGAACTGCTTGCTGCCACTCCACATCTGACACCAGTCCGATGTACCAATCACTTTCATACTCCTCCAGATAGTTAACCAGCTCCTTGAAGTTCTCAGCTGGACCAAGGCTTGCTTTGTCAACCATGAGCTTAAAAGCATACCTGAAAGGTACAGAAAGTCATACAGTAAGTAGCACAGCAAAGGTCAGGAGGAAGAATGGTTCCTCTGACTACAGAGGTTGGAAATGGACCATCAAATGTTACCAACCACAACCAACTTTGTAAATTACTACTGGTCAGCAGAGTCACTGGTAGTGGGATGCTTTCCCTTCCACACTGAGCTTAAACATCTTTCATTCACCTCCGTTGCTGCCTGGTACCAGGAAGTGCTGAACATCTAACTCCACCCCAGTTCTCTCAGACTATGGGAGACAACTGGGTTGTTCCCCACTCAACACAGCAGACTTCCAGCACTGGAGGCAGCTGCTGGGGGAAGGGAAGAAGGGAGTCTCTCTTCACTGCCTGGGATTACAGGCAACATTTATGAAGGAAGAAGCTACAAATATATTGAAATGATACAGTTTTAATGTGAACTACTCTTAGTGAAGTGATACATCCAGGGCTGTCTAGACAGTTTCTATAATCTGAGGGGCTATTTTTCTTTTACCTGAATGCTTTTAGTGCAAGCTGGAACAGCTCTGGTTTGCCAGTTAGCCAGTCCAAACCAACAGACCATGGAATACCACCAGTGTATGCTCTGAACACATGGCTTGGGGCTGGCACGGTGTTATCCAGTCCAAACAGACCAAAGCAACATGACAATACTCCATGGATGTATAAGTCCTTCAAAGCTTTATCTTTCATAAGGTCTTCAAGTAAACTGGAAGGCTTCTCTTTCAGATGAAAGAAGTCCAGCTGACTCAAAATGAAGTGGTACCATTCTTCTGGAAACCTCTGCCTCATTTCATTGACTTTGGAAGCAGGCACCGGTGCTGTTCTCCACTCTTCAGGAATGCTCAACAGCTCTGAGTAAGAGCAACTAAATTCAACCAGAGGCAAAACTTCCAGCTGTTTCCCTTTGTTTACAGCAGGAAGCCCGAGTATCACAGTTCTGTATAACTTTTCCTCTGGTGACATTTCTTGTGGGACCTCCTGGCTCTGTGTTTCTACAGATCCTGGAATAGACAGATGTACGTTTGGTGTCGTTCCCAACTGCCCAGGTTCTCCTCTGTCTTTCATTCTGCCACTGGCTTCGAGGTCAAAAATGTCACTATCATCAGTCCAGTCCTCGATCGTATCGACACTAAAGCTGTCTTCTTCCCTCAGAGGCCTGGATCTCCCTACCACACCGCTACGCCCATCTTCTGGAAACGACCCTTTCTTGCTCTTGTCGGCACTGCCTGGGCTTTCCTGTGTTTTTGACTTTTTATAACAGTACTGGACTAGCATCCATACAAGTACTTTAATGAAATCATCTTTCAGGTGCTTTAAATTCTCATGAGAGTCGATTATTCCAGACAACACATTTCTGGCATCGGAATACAGCCGCACGGGTAGAACGGTACAAGGAGTCAAAATGTGTCCAAAATGGCGATTAGGAGAGAAAATCTTTGTGTGATCTTGATGTTCAAAGGCTGTTTCAAAAATTTCATCAACTCTGTGAGCTTCAGCAGCGTGACAAGATGTTTCCTGCAATTCTAGCCCCTACAGAATAAATAAAAACAATTTGGCTTTAGTCTTTACCAACCCACACCCTTAAACACTAGTGAACTGGTTTTCTTGCAACAGATTTTTTCTGATTATGTTCTGTTGTCAGTATAGCCACAACTGAACCTCTGTGGCTAATAAGAGGTGATAGTAATAGCAAAGCTCTCACTACAATATTAGACACCAATCAAGGTCTTAAAACACAAACCTTTGTCCCATACAGGTCTTAGTAGCCAGCTTATTAAAGATGCCGTGTCTCAAGCGAGGCAGTTAAAAAAATTCATATTCTGCTAAGCATGACAGTTTTGAGACTGGTAAATACTGCAATATCTGTCACCTTAAAACTGGCTGTGACATCATGTAAATGGGTTATGTTGCTGGAATGTTATACAGCAAAACACCTGCATGACTTGAGAAGATGAGTATGTCAGCACACAGTTACCTTTATGTTAACACCACAGTAAGTGAAGCCTTTCTCTAGCACCAGTATCCACATCAGCCTATCCTGACAACGGCACAGGTAATGCGATCCAGGCAGAGAGACACCTAGACAAGAGAGGGACAAAACCAAACCTCTGGCATTACTGCAGCATTACACTGGTGAAAGCCTTCCTTACATGCTCACTGAGGAATCCAACTGCAATACAAAGTGTTTCTGCATCAACACCAGTCAGTGAGAATGACTAACCAGTACCTCAGGATGCTGAGGAACTAGCTGCAAAGCACGCTTTGAAATTACAGGGCTGTCTTAGAAAAAGCTGGGGAAAACCCTCACAGAGCTGTGGTGCTATGACATTCATGCTGGACATGGGGTAAGCAACCCCCTTCTCAGATCTCTTTGTAAAGATGGCTTTTGCAATTAAAAATCATCTTTGGCTGAATTTCCAAGTGCACAAGTTCCCACCGATGTCACCTGGAGATCTAAAATTCTTGTGACTACCAAATTCACTAAAGAATCAGCACTGGGCACAAGAGTATCTTAATGGCCCTCTCTGCTGTGGAATGTGGAGTTTGTAATGAGAGAAATAAAAAGAAATCTAATCCACTAGGATTAGTAGTTACCTACACTACCAGTTCCTAAAGTGACTTGTCTGTATTCCAGAATTGTAAGAAAATGCCCCTTAGGATGCAAAATCCAGAGTGCAAATGATTCTGCTCAAGTGTCTAGTTTACCAACACTTGACAGACACATAAAGAGAGGTACAGAAAGATCTAGGTTTTCAGAAGCACCTGCTCATGTTTAAATGTTTGTGAATCAGTGTCACACCCCCCAACACTAGCAGTACATACAGTGGAAATCATTCATAGTCTTTCTGAAATACCTCAGTGTGTGTGTAGGGAAGGAGGGGAGAAATCTGATTGCACTGTATTAAGTATGACATCACCACAAATACAGCTACATGAAATAAACTGGAATTTGAAAAACAAGTCCCGAGCAACTTCAGATCAGACATCAAAGTTAATTAGTACCCAAAAATCCCACAATCTGGCTAGCACTGTAAAAATCAGGTGACATGCCCAAAGCAGAGAGTACTTTTTCTCTCTTCTACCTATTTCAGTAAGAAATGCAATGCCAAACCTCTCAGCACTGGCAGTTAGATTCAACTTCCAGCCTACTGTCAACTTCTCCAACACAACACTGCTGTTCCTCAGCATGACGACCGCCACCAGCTTATCACCCTCTGCCTCTCTCACTCACATCCAAGTGCTCACTCACTCACTGAGTATTTTAGTGTTGTAAGATGAAATCAGTGAAACCAACCATTAAGCTATAGTTAAAATTTCAGTAACCTTTTCTATCCCACTGAGCTAATGAAGTGCATTTTCTTGCTAACATTTTGAGAAGATTTTAATTCTTTTCTTCAAGCTGTTAAAGCTACTAAGCCTCCTTTACATCGAAAAAACCCTATGGTTTTAAATTAAAATAGAGACACACAAAGTGGTACCTCTTCATTTTGAACTCAACCAAGAGCACCATGTTTTTTCTTGCTTGGTAACATTAATTCACAGATTTTTCCCATTAAAGAAGAGACTTTTCCACCCCTCAAGACTAGTGTTTTAAATTATTTAGTCTGAAGCACACGTGCCACCACAGACGTGATGGCAGTGGGGAAATATATGTGTGTGCATATATACAATATATATATAAAATTAATTTATATATGTAACAGGTATAAACATGTATTATCTAATAAAAATCTAAGGCATATATAAAACATACATAGGCTGATACAGTAGACAAACTGAAGTGTCACTCTTTACACATAAAAAGCTTCCTGGGTTGTTTGTTTTTGGTTTTTTTTTTAAGAGTTCTCTTTACACCAGTATTTTAAGTGCTGCAAACACTGCCTAGTAAAGCACTTGCAAGTAGTCTTCAAAGTGTGATGAAAACTAACTTCCACTGTCTTAAACTATTCGTAGTTTTTTTTCTGGTCATATTCCATTTTCTAAGAGGCTTATGTAAATATCTGCTTCTTGTCTAAGGGCAATGAACTTTTGATAGACAAAGACTGTTTCTCACGAAAATGAGCTTCCAATTTTAACAGTTCTTCTCTCTCCATCTGTGAAAAACACTGTGTTTCTTCACCTCTGTTTCTATCATTCTAGGAAATACCCATCATGATATCTTTCACAGGTTTTAAGACCACAAGAGCTGTTACAACCTTGCCATAACTGCCTGTATCAACTGGTTGTTAGTTATGCTACAATTTATTTTACTGAGTATTTTACAATAACTTGGTCTTTACTCACTTTACCTAATTAACAGAGCCAAATTAACAAAGATGCCTCCTGGATCCCTAGACATATGCAAATGTTGAATGCAAAGACATTCATACACCCCCACAGTGAGCAGTCTGACACACCTTCTCCCCTCACTGACAAGAGAAGCCCTCAATTTGCTGCCTCCAGTTACATGAGATGAATGTGTATCATCCCTTTTTCTTCAGCAGAAAAATATCAGACTAATACTGTTGCATCACCATTTTCTCCTTGAAGGCAACAAACCAGAATTATTTTTTACAAGAATGTAACAATTAGAGATGTATGAAGAGGATACAACTAATCACTCTGCCTGAAGAATCTGTGAATACCAGACTTAAACCTACACTGTAAAATGTGGCTTAAATCAGATGCTTCGATTCCCCTGTTCTCCAGCAAAATAACGTTTCCTAAAATATTTAGTGATGCTCTGAAGGAATGTAGCTAGAGTACCTACCTAGGCTGCCAGCTGCTAGTGCAGACTGCAGAGCAACAGCCAGACTTGGAACCATCTGCTGGTAATAGACAGTATCGGAGCAAACACAGGCTGTGGCACCCACAGGTCCCGGCCAGCTTCGGACAGGCCTAGGAAACCCAATCAAAAACACTGGGAGCGTGAAGAGCGGCAGCAAGGGAGAAGAAAGAAGCGCAGAGATGGCGATGAAGGTCAGCAGGATCGGGAAGAAGATGACATTGAGTGTGAGTAAGCTGGCAGTAGATTTACGGCGTTGTTTCTTCTCTGTCCAGGATGTCAGCAGAATAGCTATGGCAAACTGCAACTTGGAGACAAACTGAAGCAGTCGATCCCGTAGGATGCCAACCTGCAAGATACACACAAGCACGTTCACTTCTGTCCTGTACCGTGTCATATTCAGCACCAACAAAGATGCCCTATTCATGATGGTTTTAGGAAAATTAAGTGCAATTATCATTGACTGGTATTTGAGGTATTAGGACATGGACCAGTTGGAGAGGGTCCAGAGGAGGCAACAAAGATGATAAAGGGGCTGGAGCACCTTTCCTACAAGGACAGGCTGAGAGAGCTGGGGCTGTTCAGCCTGGAGAAGAGGAGGCTCCGGGGAGACCTTCTAGCGGTCTGCCAGTACCTCAAGGGGGCCTGTAAGAAAGATGGGGAGAGGCTGTTCAGTAGGGCCTGTTGTGACAGGACAAGGGGTGATGGTTTTAAAATAGAGGGAGGGAGATTTAGATTGGATATTAGGAAAAAGTTCTTTACTGTGAGAGTGGTGGAGCACTGGAACAGGTTGCCCAGGGAGGTGGTGGATGCCCCATCCCTGGAGACGTTCAAGGCCAGCTTGGATGAGGCCCTGAGCAACTTGATCTAGTTGGGGGGTGTCCCTGCTTCTTGCAGGGGAATTGGACTAGATGACCTCTGGGAGTCGCTTCTAACCCTGATCATTCTATGATTCTATGATTCTCTGAGTGTCTATCAGTAAACAGTTTTTTAGTTTCTGTTGGTGAGGTTCTGGACTCTAATTGCAGTTGTCCAGCAGGGGAGGGCAAAGAAACAAAGAGTTTAAGAACTATCTGCTTACAGTCACGTTATGACAATTACCAGCAAGAGTCTGATTCCTGTATCGATGCTCCTGTTCCACCAGAGGTCTGGACTGAACACCAACATCTGTGCTACCGACACAACCACCATGTCCAGCAGAGCATTTTCTGTATTCTGCCAGACCTAAAACACAAGTATGTTAGACATTCATTTAACAATCTATTTATCCATCTCTGCTTTCATTACCTGGAAGAAATATTCCAGGTCAAGTTATTATTAAATCACGTAGAAGAGGATTTCTTAGGCTAACATATTTAAAATTCAAATTACCATCCTAAATATTCTTGTGAATCCAATGCAAACAGACACAGAGTGAAGATTTTGTAGCGAACGGTCTAGTGACAGGAATGCTATCATAGCAAACGGAGACACTGTAATCGAAATAAAAGAATCATTGATTTCCTTTCAAAAACATAATTAAAGTCTACAGAGGTAAGCAGTCTTATTGCAGAATGGAAATCTTGGTGTAAAAAGAGAACTCTTCCTCCCTTTCCTTATCACAAACTCCTCTTTGGATTACACTTTCAGGATACCAAACAGTGGATTTGCACTAATGGTCCAAGATGACAAACATGTATGTTGACAGTCATTACTTGCAATTACTTTTTCTGTTCTTTGTTTCCCCAAAGGATGGGAATACTCAAGTAAAAAATAAACATGGGAGTAGCACTCATCAATCCACTTCCCCAAACTGATGCTTCTTTATAAATTTAGATCACATTTTCATTCCCCTGAAGCAGATACATTTGTCCCTAACCTAACAGAAAGGAGACTGTTCCCTTTACTAGTAAGTTGTAAGAACCAATTATTTAGTCATCTGGAAGACTCTCAATTCACTTTTGTTTAAGAGTATCTTTAAAACATTCTGTAACAGCCATGTTTTCAAAAGCAAGTGCTGATGTTATAACTAAAATCCTTTAAAAGGCCTTGCTTTCCGAGTTGGACTCTTTAAAAGCTTGACTTTTTAAGTCTACCCCTGAAAAATAAATAAAAATCACTTATCACTTCCAAATATTCTGAACCAGTAATTTTGACCTCAATGCACAATTCAGCAAAACATCGACAAGTATTTCCAGCCGCCTGGGTTATCTTAGTTCATTCATCGCATCTTGCACATACAGTAATTCTAGCGCTGTTGCAATCTTCCTACAAGCATCATCTAACAAACAACAAACAGTGTGTATTCCTACCTAGTGTTAGTAAAATCCTCCTGACAACACCAACTTTCATTAGCCTTCTTTGCTTCTCCATGAGCACAGGCACAGTCCTGACATCCTTTGGATAAAAGGGGTTTCGGAAGACTCCAAACAAGTACACTCTCTGAATCTCTCTAAGAATCCACATAACTGTAAGCAATACAATCAGAATGTAGCTTGCTACAGTCTGAGGACTGGCTCTGGAAAGCGGTGAAGTGCCTGCAAATCGATGCAGCAGGCTAGCTTCTATCAGAGCAAATGTCAACACAGTCAAATAAAAAAGAAATTCCCTCCACCCGTATTGTATTCTAAGACCTCTGTGCATATTTTTAGATTTGCTGGAGTCTAAATGGCTGATCATGGTGTGTTTGAAGGCAAAACCAATCTCACTTAGGTTAAGACTCAGTATGAACCCAAATCCAGTCATGAAGAGGATCACACCGAGAGTGCTGGGAATGAAATACGGTGCTATTGCTGTTCCAGCAGAAATGAGAAACATTACTAATAACCTGTGAAGGAGAAAATAAAAAAGATTTGCTTGAAAAGAAAAAGGTTATAAACAATATTGATACATTTTACAATTATATAAACAATTACTTTGTGTTACTTGACATAGGTGAACCTCCTAGGCCAAACTCCAACAGCTGTTCCATTCCCCACAGAAAAAGTGCGTCAAGCGGGGGCAGAATTCCCATTGCCCATAAGAACGGCAGAAAAAGAAATATGACGTGTAAAATCTGGTTTGTCTGCTCTAGAATGGATGTGTTGACAGCAAACCTGGATAAAAGAAGAAATGTATTTGACTTCTGTGAAGGAAAAGATAATTGATGTGTGGGGAGACTTTTTGTTTAACTACTACAGCAAATCCACAGGCATAAACATTGCATATGCAATCCACAAAACCTCAACTAGGATCTTTGAAAAGGAAAACCAAGGACATACATTTATGCTTGGGGCAGTAATACACTGTTCATCAGAAAACAGGTTTTAATTGTTCATTCAAAAGATTCAAAGCCCTCAGACCGTGCAGATGAATCAAGTGATCCAAGTATCCTGTATCCTGTTTTGATAGTGTGGTGATAATACACTCAAGAAATAAAAGGTCCAAAGCCCCTAAGATCTCAACTGCTTAACCAAAAAGCTGAGCATTTTTTCAGAATTACAAAAGTGAAACTTTATGCAAGCCCTAGACTCAAAGTGTAAGCCTTAACACCAAAGAACTGGCAAGCTGCCTGTACACCAAGAGACACAAACTGTCTTCAGGAATATAAAATATTATTTTCTACATAAGAGCATTAAAATCTCCTGTAAAAACCACAAAGATCAGTATTAGAAATCTGAAGAAATTCTAAGCCGTATTTATTTTACCAGCTAGCTAATGATGTTAAAGGTGGACTGCTAAGATAATTGGTTTCTCTCTCCTTGCTAAATCAGTTAGTAGGCTTCAAAGAAATTTTGTCATGAATTTAAAGAATGTCTGAATTTTCTCCTGAGGAAATTAAACAGAAGAATCTGGGGTCCAAGAGCATAATTTCCATATCATAACTTAAGAGGCAAATAGGGATCAACAGAGACATCTCCAATGTGCAAAGCTAGGACAAATAAACATCCTTTTTTTTTTTTTAATGCATTTGAAGAACCCCAAACATAAAATATGTACATGTGAAAAAGTGACATAAATATTACCTGACAGGGAGAAAGAATGCATGAAGTAAATCTAAATCACTTGCTTTAAGAGATTCTACATATACTTTAGCTAAGAGACTCAGCTGAAAAGAAATACAGAAGTCTCCTATTTGTAGACTGACACAATTCTTCTATATTAGGAAAGCATCAAAAAACCCAAGTTCAAAATCCATATAACAAAGACATAGCAACATTCACATTTGCTTATCCACCCATTAAAACAAAATCTATGGTCCTTTTTTGTCTGCAATTTCTAAACCTCTGCAACAACTCTGTAGAGATTCAATTACAAAACATTCCAGGATGAAATCTGGATGTAAATTCAGATGTGCCTGAATTCTGCAGTGTTTAGATCTACGGTTCCAGATCTTGAACGTGTTTCTCAAAACAATAACCCTTTAGAAGGATTTTGATGCAAATGCTCTTGTGCAAAAATACTGACATTGACACTGGAAGATGATTTTAGCAGTCCCATACACAGAAAGTGCTCTTCCTAATTTACGTGGAATGCTTAAAAAATTTAACACCTTTTATGCACAGCACAGAGCATCAGTTTTTACCATATGCTCTTCTATCTTCTTTCTTTGGAGTTCCTACAGTTGATTAAAATCTCAAATTTCCCACCTTAGGAAAAAAAATCATCTTTCTCATCAAAAATATAAAGAATAACCATTACTTTTATTAGCCAAATGCTGTATTAGGTTTACCTGTGTGCAAGATCCACTGCAATAAAGATAAAAATATAGAAGGGTCTCATCAGAGCAGTGATTTCGTAAGTATCCAGTGCTTGGAAAGTAGCTGTTTCAGTAGCTGTATTTATGATCAGTGAATACTCTCCTATACATATCGTCACCCAGCCAAATACAAAGATCATAACAGTTCCTCCAATGTTGCTATAGAGCAAGGTTATTCTGTTTGGCAGCAAATACCAAGTTCCCAGCCCACACAATACCCCTGCCAGAAGGGAATGAAATACAGTGTTGATTATGTACTTCTTGCCAGGAATAATAAATTTTACTGTCTCTGAACCTACACAGCTGGAAAATTCAAACTCATCTTCATCTGTCAGGGTATTCTGAATTTGCATTCTTTCTACTCTCACTGTTTTCTGTTTTGCATATAGATTTGTCATCTGAAGAGTAAGTGCAGTAACAAACATCAGTCCTCCTGAAAGTGCTGCAGTATAATAGTCTTTCATAATGCCTAGCTGGTACAGAAGTGTTCCTACTCCTCCCAAAACCCATGGTGTCAAGAAAAGAATAATCTGATTCACATATATGTAAGGAGGGGCACAATAGCCTAATTTAAACCGGGGACCTCCCAGCACAGTCTGTGGAAAGCGCTTCAAGAAGAACTCCTGTTTGTAGTCATTCAGCAGAGGTACATCTGGACCCATTCTTGTTATTCAGGAATGCTGGATGAGTATCATTTTTTCCTGTAAGAGAACAGAAAGAAAGATACAGAAACATTACTGAATCTGGAATTTGGAACTTAATCAGGGAAATTCTTTTGTCCTATTTTCATTTACTGAGTTATACCAAAATTCTGGCACATTACTATTAACAGAAATCACCCTAAAGGACTCACAGAATCTGCTAGAATACAACTAAGCAAACACCTAAAATGGAAAAAGTCTATTTTTAAATGAAGAATACATTAATGATCTGAATCTTTAGGTGTTAAATAAAACCTACAATGTGTTCTTGGGATATGATAAAACCAACTCATCCCCACACCAGAACACCTTCCCAAACTGATTTTTTCCCCAACGGGCTCTGATTCCAATTCCAATTAATCCTGACAAGGATCTCCATATACAAAGAGAAGAGTCAGTGATTGCAGTGAACAGCCACAAAGGTGCAAAGATACAGTCACACCAAAAAAATGTGTTTTTTGTAAAAAACAAACCCTTATGAAATAAACTAACTGTAAAAAACCCTGTTTTCCACATCAGCATTTTTATTACCCTTCTCCACAGCTGCAGAACAGGATCTCACTATACTAAGCACTACAAAACCCATAAAATAAACAGTTCACTTTATGCTTCTTAAAAACATATAAAATAAAAAAAATAAATACAATACTTGTGATCTGTAGCAAAATTGGTGCATATTCTTCTGTATGTCAACGGAGAATACTGAAAAAGAAGAAAAAGATACCTGTAAACATTTACAATGAACCATCAAATAGAAATCAGATATGAATACTCATTTAGAGAAGATCAGACAATACAGAAATAATGAATGTATGATGGTAATTATGACAGTGAAATAAAATTTTGTGCTACTAGTCATGAATGTAGAATCCATGGACGGCAGATATAAATACTCAAGCTAAGAAAGAGGATGAAAAAGCAGCACAAAAACGCAGTGCCCAAACACCTAACTAGTAACAATTCTAAGAGAGACATGTTGGTGTGCATTTGGAAATGTGAAAATAATGAAATTCTGACTTTTTTCTACCGGACCCATATAAACTGATAAATCAGATAATATCTGTCATCACTGCTGGTATAACATAAATGAAACACTCAGCTACCACGGAGTTTCCAACTACTGGGATATCGTCCTTCTACAACACCAAATGCTTTTAGGCACTTCTGAGAAGAATTTACTCCTTACATTTCAACAGTTATCAACTGCTTGACTGAAGACAGATACTGGTCATCGTGGGACTAAGTTAGAAACAGTGCAAAAGAGAGAGATTAAAAGCCATACATATCCATCATCATGACTGCAAATTTGCATTTAGGATCCACTAGTGAAAAGTAGGACACCACAGGCTCTCTAACTAGTCTCCATGTGGGCTGTGGAATTATTATTGATAATAAAAATAAAAGCTGCAATTTTGAATTATTATGCACAGAATACTGAACACAATACTGAATACAGAGGATTTTTGGTTATACTATTTCAAGCCATTAAGTTTCTTAGGGAAAGGAGAAGGCAGCAGTCAGTCTTAATGGAAAAGACACATGTTGACAATGAAGAGTGGAATTCACTGCAGTCAGCTCAGGAATTGGAAAATATTACAAGGACACACCCAACTAAGACCAAATTTCAACTGCAATTAAAATAATAAAAAATAATAATCACAATTTGTCCAATGCTGTTTGGAAAAAAACCCAACCATTTCTAGAGCTACATAGGTATGACATTAAGTTGCTACAAAAGTTACATGCAGTATTTTTATGAATGTCAATGATATAAGCTGAGTTTTAAATGAATCGGAGAACCAAAGGGTGCATAATTTTCCTTAAAAAACAGTTTTCAGGCATCTGGTTTTTGTGCTCTGAGAAGGGCTATTTTTGTTCAAATTCTAGCCTGCATTTGTGTTTGCCAGTTTATATTGGTAACAAAATGTTAACAAAACATTCCTCTCACAGTTTCTGTGTAAACAATAGACATCTTTGTGAGAGACACAAAAATCTACGCACATAAACAATATTGTTCTACTTGGCTATACTCCAAAGTGAGACAGAAAAAGATGTGAATTTATTTATACATGAAAATTCCAAGACTTCAGCTTAACTATGGAAACCATACCCTCAACTATCCTCACACCTTCCAAATCTCCAGGTAGCACACTAGGTCTTCAAAGAGCTCACACGTGTCTCGTTATTTCTGTGCAAAGCCCTAGCAACAAGACTGAGCGTTAGTGAGTGTTTACAGGACCTGGCTCTGATATACATTCCTAACATACAGGCCTGGCCTGACTTTGACAACTTGCCTGGTTACCCAAACAATCCGCACCACAACAGTGTGTCATCACCAGCAGGGATCCACACGACTCACATACTATCAAAATAGGGACGGTAAAAGGACTTCTTAACACTATAAAGTCTAAAGTCATTTAACACGTTTCCCACACACACACCAATATTCTGTCAATGTTCTTAATACCAAAGGAATCAAAGCAAATCTTGTTCACGTTCAGGCAGAGCCTCACACGAGGACATGATTTTTTGTCTAAATGAACATGGTTTGTGGCCGCTGACGGTGGTTTAGCTCAGTGCGGTTTGGGTGCATTTCAAGCAGATTACAGAATAACACGTGTACAGCTCTCGGCCATCTCAGCTTCTGAATCCCACAGGGCTTGAAAATACTTACCAAGTCTTTTTTACATGGGACTAAGTAATGGCTATAACCCACCTGCTAGCACAGGAGGAAGGCCAGCGCCGGGGAGCTGCTGACAGCCCCTGACGGGCAAATCCACACGCACAACTCCCGCTGCCCACCCCTGTGCCCACCCCCCGCACCTGTCCTCCACGGGCAGAGCTGCCGCTGCGCTGCGGGCCAGCTCCCCAGGCGGGAGGCCAGCGGGCAGGCTGGGGGTCCTCTCCCCAGCAGCGCCTTTCCCCCCCGCAGTGAGTGCGGGCTCGCAGCTCTCAGGCCAACCATCCCGGGACCACGCTGCAGGGCCGTCCTTCCCGAGACGCCCCCGCACCTCCTAACCCAGCCACCTCTCCCACCACAATCTCCTGCAGGAAATTAAAATAACCAAGCGATCAAAACCACAGCCGCTGCTGTTTTCAACTCCGGAGGAAGAGGGGGGTCAGAGCACGGCCGGGGGGCCAACCGGGGGAACCAAAGCCAGACGGGACGGGCTGCCTTCCCCTACAGGCCCCCGACCGTCACCGCTCCGCCGCCACCCCGCTTCGGGGAGGCCCTTGGCGCCTCTGCCTGCTTCAGTGAAAGGCCCGGCGGGGCTCCGACTGCTGCCGCCACCGGGGGATGGGAACGGGCAGGTGGGAGTCTGCAGCCCTGCGGCCGGCGACAGGCAGCCGCGGTAAAGAGCCTCTGCGAGACGGGCACCTACCTCTGGCCCGGCCTCGGAGCAGGTCAGGGGCTTCGCGGGGCGGGGGGAGAAGGGGAACGGGGCTGAGCCTGCGGCGGGAGGAGGAGAGAGGATAGCGGAACAGTCTCCCCCCGCCCCAAGGCTGTCCGGAGGGAGTGAACTGCGGCGGCCGCGACCGGGTGCTCCTCCCCGCTGGCGCTGCCCCTCCGCTCCGGTTGCTGAGGACGGCGGGGAGGGGGAAGGTGGAGGCGGTGGCTAACGGCAGCGGTGAGGCCCGGCCTCACCACC
>VXBZ01009180.1:483875-532328 GCA_013399135.1 Heliornis fulica
GACAGCGAAGGCAAGGAGCTGTGCTCGCCTTTCTCTCACCAGTACGTTCTTACAGCTGTGCTGCCCACACACAACCGTCTTCCTTCGGTCGTAGAACCAGGCGGGAGATAACCTCTCCCGAAGCGAGGAAGAAAAAACTTGGAGTCCGCAGAGGGACTGTGGCACGGCAGCAGAGGCCGCCTGTGGCCGCCATTGCCAGCTGCGAGCCGGGCCTTGCGCCTCCCCGAGCTCCTCCGTCCGCAGCGGAGCGCGACCCCTGCGGCAGCGATGCTTTGTGAGGCTGGGCACTCGTTTGCTGATGAATTCATCACCCAGACGGCTTTGGTTTCCTCAAGTTCCCTTCTGTCCCTCTGAGAGCTGGAGTGGAGATGTCAGAGCCTGGTTTTCATCATTTAAAAAGTTGTTTTCATAAGCTTCTCACATTAAAAGTGCAAACCCAACCAAATCAGTCTTGTTTCTTTAATCATTGCAGCATGGACCATTGTGTATGCAATGTTCTAGTATTATATTAAAAATGCAGCACAATCTGCAAAATTATGTTATCCTAAGAGTTTTCTTAATCTTGAAAATTTATGGTCTTTCTCCATTTAAACATAATTCAAGATAAGAGCACAGGCTGTAGCCTCAGGTAGAAGCAAATACATTCTACTGTCTTCTAGGTTAAATAAGCTTGAGCATTCACTGCAAAATGAAGTGCGAGTCCAAATACTGCAATACTACTTACCACTTCAAATTGCACTCATTAGGCATTGATGATATTTAATAGAGTGAGCATGCTTAATATAATTTCTCTCTAATAATGCTAAAATGTATAACTTGCTATATTAATTAGAGCACCAGGGCATGTATATTTCTACCTTAGTATCTGTTCCAACAGTCACCCTCTAATTTCTTATAGTTGCATCCATTTTGAACTGAATCCCTAACAAAATATAACACACAGGCATCAAATGAATCAATTCTTACCAAAAGCATCAGAACCTTTTTGTAGGCCTGTTAAATCTTCTTCAGAAATAATAAAAATGCTGACTGGGGCATCCAATGTAAAATGTTGGAAATGCTACCAAATTAAAATGCTTATTTATCCTTATAGAGTTTCTTCTGAATGAAGCTCAATGGCACAAATGGTATGGGATTTCAGCCTGCTGGAAGACAAACACAAGTATCTCAAACAAACTGATTTTTTTTTAATTGGGATTAGTTTTGTTTGTGTTTCTTTTTGAAAATCCTTTGCATTCCTATTAAAATTAAGTATTTTTATCACATAGATATTCCAAGGTAAATGGCATCCCTGTACAATTCGCTAAAGGTTGACAGCAGGGGTTTACTTTCTGAATGACAAGTTTCATCCTGTCCCCATTTACCAATTCAGTTCCCATTTTGTAAAGATGATGATTCTGTTCTGGGATATGCAAATCCTGAATACCGATTGCAGGGGGGGATGCAGAAGTTAGCTTTTTTTCTTTGCTGCTTGTCTTTCAAACCTCAAGGAAGGCTTCTTCTCATTTCCTATGACTTCTCCCTTGCTTGAAAGAAAAAAACATAATTTTAGTCAGTGCAAACTCTAAGGTATTTATTGGAGAAAGGAGCACGCTAGTTTATTTCTTTCAATAGTTCTAAGAGTTTTCTTGGTTCGAGAAAACCTGCTAGCACCATAAACTGTTCCAGGAAAATTCTGCCAATTTATAGCTGTCTGTTGCAGATTATCACAAACTTCAAACATCCCACTGAAATTAACAGGACTGCTTAAAATTAAGATAAATGAAAACTATTTGCAGACTTGCGACTTGGCTTTTGGCTTGTTTCTTCTTAATTTGTGAAAGGCCTATTAGTCTTGACTCCCCAAGTCATCATTTTGCATATTTCCATATTTTTAATGTTTACTTTGTTTAGAATGATGCAAATACTTTTCTTACTGACCTTTCTCCTCTTTATAGATAAACTGAAAAAGTGATTTTTGCTTTGGAATGCATCTTTATATCCAGCAATGAGTAGGGCAAACAGATGCTTTATTGCATTTACTAACTATTAAAGAAGACAGAGCTTGTAGGAATTATTCTTTTAAAGAGAATTAGTAAAATAATGGTTACTTACAAATCAGATAATGGAAGGTATTTATTCTCTTTTTCCTGATGCTAATTATTGGTATATGGGGATCTGTGAGCTGGCATTCCTAAACAGAAGATGTCAGAGTGAAACCTGGCTCCCTGTTTTACTCAGTCTTTTTGTTCTCCAGCCCAGAGCAGACCCATCTGTGTTTATGTGTGTGGCTTCCTGGAAAGCTGTGGATACTGAATGCACATTATCCATGCCTGTGTTTCTGTGGCTCCCTTAGAAGTAATGCCTTTTGACAATATGGCCTTAGGCTGATGGGAAAACGTGACGTACTAGGGAGCTTGCTTCTGGATGACTCTCCATTTAAAACAAACTTTATGAAGAAGTACCCCATTCCTACATGTGAGATACCTGCTTTCCTGAAAGCAAAGGCTTTTGATGGCAGTTCTGAGCTACCATTAAAAGTTCAAGGGTAAATGTCATGAATTTTATCAACTGAAGTATCACTCCCATTCAGCTACCATCCCTGAATGGCTGCTAAGTGTATGCTTCAAATCCTTTCAGAGTCGATACCTACCTATTTATTATGACATTTAAGCAAAATAAAAGTATTTCATCAGGTTAGTTTTGTATGCAATACTGCTTGATTTTTTATGAGAGCTCTATTCTTATGATTTATCAATTATCAAATTATCAAATTATCAATTAAATTGCTTAATGATTCCATGATATTGATGCCAGTTGAGGATAAAACAGTCTGAGTTTGCAGATTTCCTTTTAGTTTGCAGAGGGTGTTCTTAAAATCAGGAACTGTGAGCTGAATTCTTTTTACTGTTTAATAATGTGGATTTTTCCTTTTTTTTTTTTCTCTTCTTGAATGTAATGCTGAAAATCTCTTGATGATGGAGGTAATCTAGTTAAATATTTATGATTTGGGAAAGACTCACAGGCCTTGGAAGTCTCTTTCAGTTCCTGTGTTTTGAGGATTTATCACTGATCTGAGGAGAAAGGAACAGAGAAAGAATTACAAATTGCAAATTTGTGTACTGCTAGAATCATAAGTGACAGACTAGGATTGACTATGGGATATTCAGCAGCTTTAGTATGACAGGGTGCTACAGTCCTGTAGCCATGCAGACTTCACAGTTGTCATTTTTTACCACAGTCCATGGCCATGCAGATGTTGTGGTTATAAATGGAGACAGATCATGTGCAGGACACTGCTCCAGCAACACAAAATATTTTACTATTGGATATTAAGGACAATTCATAGCTGCCACAGCAGTATTAAAATTTCCATCTTCTACATGGAAGGAATTGTATTCTACATCCTTGGGCACTTCACCCATTTAAGAATGGTCATAGAATCACAGACTGTCAGGAGTTGGAAGGGACCTTGAAAGACCGTCTAATCCAACCCCCCTGACCAAGCAGGATCATCTAGATTAGATCACACAGGAATGTGTCCAAATTGGTCTTGAATGTCTCCAGAGAATGAGACTCCACAACCTCTCTGGGCAGCCTGTTCCAGTGTTCTATATTTCACACATGCTAGTTGTTAAAGACTGAGTTCAGATCTCTGCCATCAGACATCCTACTTTGGAATGACTAAAAAAAAATATATTATTGACCCCAAAAAAAAATAAAATTCAGAGATCTCAGTGAGACATTTGGGCTTTGTGAAAGATTGGGAACAGAGCAAAGTAGGTGTTTCTGGAGGATGGCTCAGTGCTCCCTAGGTGGAGACCTGCCAATGTTAGCCATCAGCAAACATCAGTCCAGGAGCAGGTCTGAGGTGCTTTCTTAGTGCATCTGATTTGTGGTTGTGTATAAACTGCCTCCATCCACTTGGAGCAGCAATGCCCCAGGCAGGGCTGGTACCTGCTTAATAAGGACTGAAAGGCAGTGGTGGGGCAGCAGGTGCTGCCTTTTGTGAACTAGGTAGTAGCTGCCCACTCCAAGGGGAACGAGCCCAACTCACTGTGCCAGTCCATAAAAGATGTCTCAACCATGGGCCTACAAACAAGACTGTGGAAAAGCCATTATGTGGCCAGACTCTTTATCAGTGGTGCCCAGTGACAGGACAAGGGGCAATGGGCACAAACTGTAACACAGGAAGTTCCAGCTCCACATGAGGAAAAACTTCTTGACTCTGAGGGTGAGAGAGCACTTGGACAGGCTGCCCAGAGAGGCTGTGGAGTCTCCTTCTCTGGAGAGATTCAAAACCCACTTGGACGTTATCCATGTGATCTCCAGTGGTTCCTTCCAACCTCAGCTGTTTTGGGATTTTGGGATTATCTGCTATTCTAGTAAAATGAGACTAGAGATGGAGCTTGATCTCATCACCCAAGGATGAACATTTCTATTATGAGCCTGACTTGAAGTATTAATTAGTCCTTACCTGTTCCTTCTAATTAGACCTTCAAAAAAAGCAGACCAGCAACAGAAGATCTCAAGGTGAAGGTTCTCATGTGAAATTTCCACAATACTGAGGAGTTCAGCTATGGAATCTGTACACACCAGACTCATCACTTGCTCCTAGAGCATTACAGGCCATTAGATCTGCTTATGACCCTCCCACACAGAGAAGAGATTCACTGCTATCCACCAAAATGCTCCCGGGAGCAGAGCTGGCTCTTCAGTGCTCTTTTGGGTGGCAGTATGCTTAGATGGCAGAGGAACATCTTGGGTGAACTGGTTGCTCTTGAGAACATGTCTCTGTCTAGGTCTGTCCCAAGTAGTAAAACTGTATACAGAGAGAGAGAGAGAGAGAGAGAGAGAGAGAAAAAGAGACACAAATGGTAAAGAACTGTTCTATGTTGATGCTCAGCACAGTGCAATACTGTTAATTAAGCTTCATTCATTTGATGTCTGGTTTTCTCATGTGGGTTTTGATCTAATTTTGCAGAATTCTATAACTCTGCCTTTTAAATTTGTATGTGCAAGTACATTTAAAAAGGATTTTCATAATTTCTTTGTGTCCAGCTTCTCTAATAAGGTTGGACAGATTCTCACAGTTTCTGTTGCTAATATGATTCCTGGCAAATAGAGCAGAAGGTTCATGAGAACAAAAGAAATGATCTAATTTTAGTAATAGTGCAGACTGAGTCTGTCATTTTTCTCTCTGTTTTATCCTCCTACCCTTTCTGAATGTCAGACCTCTCCCAGCACTGCCTCTTTTCAGTTTGAATTGAATTCTTGTTCTTCATCAAGGACTGGGCATGAGGACTTTTTAGATACTCCTCTGAACAGAAGATGTATTTGAGAGGTTTCTCAGTGAAATCCTGTCCTGTCACAGGTAATTTGTTAAGTGCAAACCTCTTCCAGTGGAGACGGTTTTGCAAATTAGAAAACCATATATCTGAAATTTCACTTAATATGTACGTTATGTTTCTATTATCCATTTAAAATCTTAAATTGAAGTTTGAGTCCATTACAGTGTAGAGACAATAAAGGAGTTCAATTTCTGAAGGACAAAGAGTCCTACTTCATGAGTAGGCCTGCTCAGCTTGCAAGGTACTCAAACCTCAATCCAATGAAGTTCTTCGGCCTGTGGGTAATTGAAGTATGAGAAGTAGAAGCCATAATATTAAACATATTCTTTCAAAGGAAATGGAAATACAAACATGTTTTAAATTAAATAGATACTTACAAACTTTGCTAGGTTTGGATTACGGGGGATTTTCTAGTGAACAACAAATGTGCTTGTCTTAGTCGACCTTTATTCTTGTGCTCCTATTCTGGATGTGAGAAATAAACAGGCTGTATTTGCAGTTTGGAGGATGGCAGTTACAGACATCTGATGTGCAGAACTGGACAAGAAAGCAAAAAGTACAGAATAACATAGTCTGAAGTGAAAACTGCTTGAGCAGTAACCAAATGCAGAGGACATCCTTTCTGGCATATTAATTTATAGAGTGTACAAGAAAAGCACCAGATTGGTTAGCAAGAAATTACAGTTGAACATTTAGAGATATAATATATTGCAAAATGGAAAATAAAGCCAGCCTGAAGATTAATTTTGTTCCTGAACAGGTCTATTTAAACAGCCATATAAAACTTCATTAAAAATGTGCATTTCAAAATAAGTTCTTCCTTAGTATCTAGCTCCAGTTTGTTTCATTTCATGTCATCTATATAGAATGGGGCAAGCAAGCAATTACATCTGTAAAACCTAAAACTATATTAATGTTAAATGACTTCCTGTGATTGATGTTGCAGACCAAACTATTAGGACTAAAATTGAGCTTTGGAATACACTTCATGGACTTCAAAATAGTGTTTTCATCTGCAGATGCTCAATAAATAATTAGGCAGACCTCCTCCCCTAACTTGTGTGATGGACTTAAAAACTAGGCTGAATGATTTTCAGATGGGAGGTGTATTGCTTCTCAGCTTTATGTCTTTAGGAATTAGATTTACATTGCTTTTTCTGAAATCACTAGGCCTGGAAAAACTAAAAGCTTAAATGTATTCCAGGAACTGGAGCTTAAAAAAACCCTGTGCCAAATAGACAAGGTTTGCAATGAAATTTCCCTTATCTCCACCAAACAGCTCATCATTTAACCGGGAAATGGAAGGGAAGGGCTATTCTCTCTCCATTCCTGTTTTCCTCACACAAAGATGTTTGGATGGTTCCACCCCACTGCTCAGCTGAATGCAGCATTCAGGCTGGGACCACGTCCCGTAGCAGCCTCAAGGGTGGTGGGGAATGACTGTGCAGCCCCCCCATGGCACAGTCCTCCTCTGTGCCTGTTGCACCATGCAGTGTTAATGAGAGTCAGCTGCCCTCTTCATCCTCTCCCTCTCTCTGCCACAGTAAAGGCTCAGTCATGCTTATCCCTCATCTCTTTCTGCTGTGGTACCTGGCTGCTACTCCCACTCTACCTGCAGTCATGGAATAGCACAATAGTTGTGTTCAAATCAGTGTTCATGAAATGCTTGTCCAGAGGCTGGGGGGAAGACTAGAAATGGACAGGAGCATCTGGGGGTTGCAGAAAGAGGTCAGCTCTCCCAGGCTTCTCTGGTAGATGCACTGTAACCACGCTCATAGTTTTTTCCTATATCTGGCATGTGTTTGTCACAGGATGATGTTCTGGCTGCGCTAAGACATTTGTACCCCTTCAGAGCAGCACAGGCTCAGACACAATTTCAATCAGCCTCTCCTGTTGCTATCACATGCAGCTCTTATCAGGGTGCTAATACTGTGCCTAACAATGTCTGTGCTCTTGAGGCACATTAAAGAATCTGGCATATAGCCCACGGCCAGAGCTCAGATTCTGCAACAATAATGTTTACGTTGGCAGGCCTTCGAACAGAAACTCCCATTCACTCCAGCTGGCTGGTGTGATTCTAGCAATTAATTCAGCTTTTCCAGCCACAAGAGTTTGTTGATACAGCTTGTTGCTCTTCCTGTTGCAAAACACATCAATAACCTGGAAGAAAACCTGGCTAGACAGTCACTGCAACACCGAAGTGTTGAGGTTGGAGGGGACCTTCGGAAGTCACCCAGTCCAAGTCCCACTCAGAACAGGGTCAGCTCCAGCTGAGTTCTGAGCAGGTTGCTCAGGGCTGCATCCAGTTGGGTTTTGAATGTCTCCAAGGATGGAGACTCCACAACCGCCCTAGGCAGCTGGGTCAGTGTTTGACCTCCCTCCCAGTAAAAACATTTTATGTTTAAGTGGAGTTTCCTGTATTTCTGTGCCATTGTCCATTGCCTCTTGTCCTATCACTGTGTAGCACCTAGAAGAGTCTGACTTTATCTTCTTACTCCTTCACATAAGGTGGTTATATACATTGATAAAATTATCCTCAACTTCTTCAGGCTAAACAGCCCTGGCTCCTCCTATGCCTCCAGCCCCATAACCATCATCATGGCCCTTTGCTGGACTCATTCCAGTATGACAATGGCTCTTGTCCAGCCCAGGGCTGGACCCAGCACTGCAGATGTGGCCTCACCAGTGCTGAAGAGAGAAGAAGGATCACCTCCCTTGAACTGCTGGAGATGATTTTCCTAATGCAGCCCTGGAGGCTGCTGGTCAAGGTCACCTTGCTGGCTCATGGTTACCTTATAGACCCCCAGGGCCTTTTCTGCACAGCTACTTTCATAGAATCATAGAATCAATGATTTTCAACTGGTTGCCCTCAGTCTGTACTAATACTTGAACTAATAATTCAAGTCTGGGTGCAAGGCTTTGCAAATGTCTTTGTTAAACTTCATGAGATTGCTGTTTGCCGAAGTCTTTATAAGGAACCATTTGGGAAGGAGCTGGAAGGGTAGAAATTAAAGCATATCAGGTTCCCACAAAATCCACATATTGTTAGTTATTGAATTTTTAACTCATGAGCCTCTAAGAACAAGTCATCATCCTGAGCCCAGAGGCTGTCACAAATCTGAAATGAGGACAAAACCAATTCATACAATTATTAGTTCATACAGAAAGAGGAACTGTAGGTATTTAATTCTCCATGTTGTAATCTTCATCCTGAAATTCTGTTTGTATAACATTTCTGTTTGAACGACAGAAATTCTGCCCCAAAATGTGTGTAAATGGAATCCTCTTGGTTATGAATAAACCACTTATTTTCTGTATATTTATATAACTGAAATTCATAGTTTCCTCTGTACACTGTGGTTTTTTCTACAGGTCTGTTCTTTCCAACAACAAGGACTTCTCGCCTCTGCCCTCAGCTCACCTATGGGGAGGAAGTAGAGCGTCCATGTTTTTTCCTGAGTAGACAAAATACAGCAAAATGCTGGCTGTGAAATGTCACTGACCAGAATTGTCATTGGATCGACCAAGCTCCAGAATATGTAGGGTTTTTTCTTTGCCTTTATCATGTGGCCTGTTAGTTTTGGGGTTAGAAGACCCATGGACACAGAGCCTCATGGAGCAGTCTGACAGAACTCCTGATTTCTTCCCTTACTTTTGCCATTCCCAGTCATTGATCCACAACATGGATTTACATCCAACTGTGAAGATTTGTTACTTTGGGCCCAACACTACCATGAATTCAGAATTTCTGGTCTGTAATGGATGGCTCAGACAGTGCATTAAGGACATCAGCATCCTGGTTTCTGTGGAGTCAATAATGAATATACCTTTGTGTTGGAGGTAGCCTCTTTTTCAGCGGATTTGGGGGTTAGGAGTACCCAAGCCTGTTCTTTTTTCCCACACTGAGAAATTGAAGCCCTTCCAAAACCCTCTAGCTGTCTTTCTTTGCCCAAACTCACAGAGTAATTTTAACAGATAAGTAGTTTACTTTTTAAATTTACTTCTTTGGTTTGAAATCACTGTGCTTTCCTTTTCTATGTTTCAAATTTATCAACAACTACAAAAATTAGATTTGTCAATAAGGTGTGTGCAACCAGAACAACATGATAACACGGATACAGCTATGAAAGAAAGTAGAAATGTTGCTGAAGTTAACTTAGGGTATTTACAAGTAGTTTGCTCACTCCTAACTCCACTGTTGGAGCAGGTCAAGACATCAGGTCTTTATGGCATGGAAGGATGAATCTCTTTGGGTTCACAGAGATCTAGGCTGCAGATATTAACCCTGCAGCTCCAAACCCTGCATGGCTGGATGTAGCCAAGTGCCTTGCCTGTGGCTGCCTTGCTGTCTGCATGCCCTGCAGATTCAGTGCCCCATGCCTCCCCACTGGGACACTGATTTGGAGGGTGGAAGAATGGGCTTGTGTTTAAATTACTGGATTGAGAGGCTTCCAGGCCAAAAAAAAAAAAAAAAAACCTGAAAAATTGCTTTCTTTAAACAAACGTGGTTTCATCTGACCTTCAGGAATCTCCTAACTTCAGCTTTCCCCCTGTAAATTAGGTGCTGTCAGGCTAAGTTGGTTGGCTACCAGGTGGTAGGAGGGAAAATACAATTATTTAAAAAAAAACCCCCAGCCCTCAAATCCTGCTTCATAGACAGAGCTCATCTCTTGTAAGTAGGTCAGAGTTGTTACAGAAAACAGCGGTAGTCATCCTAACGACAGGCTTTGGTTTGTTTAACAGTTCCTGCTAATACTGAAGACTTTTTTTCCCCATTTCGAAGTCAGATGATTCATGATAATAATTCTGTGGTTAAAATTGGCTGGGTGTCTCAACAGAAGCACTGGGAAGCTGTGGTCAACGGTGAATCCAGGTCTTCGGGTCTCTGAAGGAAGCACCCATGAACAGGTCCCTGGGATTAAGGAGGAAGTGGAGGTTTTAATGAAGCTGACTCCATTCTTCAGAGGGGTGAAGGGAGGTAAGGGAAGCTCCTGTTGCTTATGTGATTATTGCTAATTACTGTGATTGAACATCCTCATGACAGGAATATTTGGTGCCTGAGGTAAAGCTTGTTTGCTTCCACCCCTTTTATTTTCCCAACTGTCTTGTGGTGCCCTCTCGAGGTAGGAAAGCAGCCCATTTTCTTCACTGGTTTACAGCAGTTGGAGCACAAACTGGAAACACAGATTCTGGCGAAGAAGATGAGGAATTGCTGTTTGTTTTGAAAAAAAACCAAATTACTTGCTATAACTTAATGAAAAGTCAGTGGTTTGTTTCTTTTTTTTAATTCTCATTTAAAGTTCTCCAATCTCTTTGCCTCCATTTTTTCCATGAGATCAGGCAGTAGAAAGGACAGGAAAAGCATGGGAAATGCTTCTTTGCAGTGGCCTGAGGCCACAAAGGTGCATTTCCCTGGAGCGTGAGCCAGCAGATCATCTCAAGGTTAAAGCCTGTCTGTTTCCATGCAGGAAGGGAACGCATTTCCCACAACACGCTCGTGCTCTTGTGCCCTTGAAGTTTAGCACAAAATGCATCAGGAAATGATGATGATGTGTTTGGAAACTCAAGTGGATTAGGAAACCTTAGGAAGGCCAACCTTCAGGTTCTAAACCCAGTAGAGGGTATTTTGCTTGTGGGGAAGGTCTGTAGTGAGGTGCTTGTCCCTCCTGCTGTAGGCAAAGCCAAACACCTTGGATGTGATCACCACCTTAGTGTGAGGGACTGCAAGCTGTATGTTTCTCTTTAAAAGTTATTATTAGATGCATGATCTTGAAATATACCTGCCAGGTGATAGCAGATTGTCCTTCTAAAAATTCTGCATCTTAGTGAATTAACCACTTTTGGTTTGGACTGGGCTAGGGCTGATGCTGAGTGTTTGGGGCAAGGACAGCCAGCCTGAGATGAGCACACTATGGGTGCATGCTGATGTATTACCCTGCTGAGTAGGATATATTTAACCTCACGGTGCAGTCTCTGCTCTTACATTTTCACAGGATCACTCCAGGCTGTTTCTATCAGATCCTGTTCAGTGCTGGTATGAAGATTTCAGATTAGACACAGGAGGCAACTGCTGCTATACTTCTCAGAGCCTGAGTCCTTTCAGACCTCCTACCCCCTCCAGGTGCCCTACCAGCAATGGTCATTATGAAGTTTGCTGGGTCCATTTGACCAAAGTCTCTTGTCTTTGTTTCTGATGACCCTTCAGATGAGATGAGCAGAGCGTGCTTGGTCTGTTATGTTCAGACCTGGGAGCAAGCAGAGGCTGTGGTACCCCACAGAGATGTTTCAGGCAGGACCTATGCATCCAGGAGGCCCATCAACACAGTGGGCTGATGAAGGCAACTCTACTTGGTTGTCACAGCAAGCGTGGGGACACCAGAAATGCTGATATCAGATGGGATGTTCTGAGGCACCTGAACCACTAGGTATCTGGGGAGCGAGATTTTCTCAGTGAAGAGTTTCTTGCTCTGATTTTTTCTGACTTCATGAACTACAAAAAAATGCCTTTATTTTTTTTCTCTAAGGTTTCTGCTTCTCGTAGGTAACTTTTGATGGGGACAGTATGAAATAAATATAAACAAATGCTGAACAACATGCTGAATCTGAAGGCATAAATCCCCTCCACAGAGCTGTGAATTGAAGACTCAAAGCTCCTGTTGTGCTGAAAAGAGGAACTCTTGGGCCCAACAAGGGGTAAGATGTTAATAAAACCTTTGTTCACTTACAATAGGGAACAGCTAAGTGTGGTTTGGGGTTTCTGCCAAGTTAACCCTGGCTTATTCCCACTGTCACAAGGAATGCTAAGGAACCCCTTAATACACTGTTAAAGAAGTAAAACAGTTAATACTTTAAATTTTCAATGCCATATTTAAAACCAAAGCTTTAATTTAAAAAACCCCATCTTTAATTCCCTTTCCCTGTTGCTGGACTAGGGGCTTTAAAGACAATTCACATTTTGTATGACACAAGCTTTATTTTCGTGGGGAAAAAANACACACATTCTAACCTGGCTTATTTGATTGCTTTCTTCCCTGAGGTCTGTTGAGCTTTGCCCATCCATGGTCTCTTGCTCTGTTGTTGTTAGTCCCTTGGGCCAGGAACCTTGTGCAGCACGTTCAGTTCACTGACTGGACAGAATTGCTGTGATAAATAAGACAACATTCAATCAGCATTTCAACATTTAGTACTTCAGTGAAGAAAGGCAAAAAGAAATACAGCTTCTGTCGACAGTTCTGCCTTTCATTTGCAACTGTGCTGTTAGAGAATCAGAAGCTACTCAATGCATGGTTTTGGAAATGCTTTGGATGAATATTAGGTTGTAGGAGGTGTTTTAAGTGCATCTCCACAAGAAGCTGATAGTGATATGATGATGGATAGTGTTATCTTGACAACTAGGGAAGAAAGGAAGCTGAGAGGTGTCAGGTATACCTGGGTCCTCTCTGGTCTTGAGCATGGGGGCCTCAGGGGCCCAGCACTGTCATGATTAAAAGTAAGCTGGCGGAGTATGCTGGGTGGTAGTCACATTTATTCCAGCCCTCATACCCTGCTTTGATCCCCTTTGTGCCACCCACTCATCTAAGGAACGGTAGCATCTTTATTCTGGTAGAATTAACTAATCAAAATATGCTGTTGGTGATTTCAATTATAAATGTTTCCTCCCATTCTTAAAATGTTTCCACTTGTTTTCTTGGCAGGACCTTGAGGATATCTCCTGAGAGTTCCTTTTACATAGATATGCACAAAATGAATAGTTTATCTCTAGCTCCTGCTGACTTTCATGAATAATTTGATGTAAAAAGCTAAGTTGGACTTCTGCTGTCTTGGATAACTTGGGAGTACCAGCTTCTAATATTCCATCCACTGAGACTTTCTCAGTTTAGAGGCCAAGGTGGGCTCTCTGGCTTCCACTTGCCTCCAACATTTCTTAGAAATTTCCACTACCTTACCTATTGCTCCTTTAGCTACCTGGTTGCTTTAGTCTCCTTCGAAGATTGGTGTCTCTGGAGCTTTCAGCTGACAGAACAGCTCTTCTAAATGAAAACCATTTACTTAAAGAACATTTGGTGGGACGGATGACGGTGGCATTTACCGTTTCTTGTTCACCTCCCCAGGTATATGCCAGAAAATACCGTGGTCATTCCTAAAGGTGAGCAGCTCATTTTCTGGGGTCTATTCATCTGCCCAGTCTCATTGAAGGTAAACAGAATCACTTATCTGAGTAATGTCACACATGTGCCTATATGACTGCAAGAGACTGAAAGGAGTTGGGAGGAGAAATAATAGCGCTACTTTATCTCTCATAGAGCCGTGCCAACAAAATAATGAAGCTGTGTGAATAAAGGACCAACATAATAATCAAGGTCTAACCATTTTTTTTGAAAATTAGCACTTCTTCCATAGCAGTAACTGCTGCTGGGAAAATGGTACAAAATATTAACTGCCAGGTTACGCACACCTTAATCAACATGTGCTGAGCCCCACTGATGCGTCCTCAAACCTGTTACTTAAGTACTTGTTAAGGCCAATTAAATAAACAAAATTTTAAAGCCTAATAGCATAAACCACATAAATAACATAAAAGAACCATAATGGTCGAATGGGTGGGTGTTTAGTCCTTCTTGATTTAAAACAGTGAAGTGAAAAATGTTGGAGCCCTTGAAGGTGATTTCGAAGACGAGGAAGTGACTGTGCTACACAAACAGCAATCAGAGACAATTAAGAGAACTGGGACAAGTGCCTCATTCTCTCTGCAGACTGCATGGGAAATTGCGCTTTACATTTCAGACTCGTTGCATTTCAAATAAGGCCCCCAGCTATGTCATTTTTCAAGTCCAACTCAAATCAAAAGATATTGCTTAAAATCTTCCTATTACTCCAGAAGTGAAAGGCATGATTGTCTATGCTGATGAGCCTGGAAGATTGTCTTGGAAAGAATTTGACAGTTTTGTCTCCCAGTCCCATTATAATGTTATTACTGCCCCTGAAGAAGACTGACAGAGCCTGAATACCGGTGTAAGTACAGGGTAGTTTAGGATGGCTCTCTGCTGCTGCAGATTTCTTGTTGTTTCTCTGCACGGTAAAGAAACTGTGTGCAACATTGTGCATGTGCTTTCTTTTAAAGCTTAATCTGATGAAGAATCTTAGCAAAACTGTATAGTAACGAAGAGCAGAAAACAAGCTGGAAAAAAAAACATAAAAAAAAAGGAAAGAATGAAAATAGGGAAATTTGGAAATAATTATCCTAGTCTAATTATAACCCTATCCCTACACAGAATGCACAGCACCTGAATGGTGCTTTTTCAAGAACTTTCTGGTTAGCATGGAAAGGTTTCAGCATGTAATTCAGAAATTTCCAGGCATGCTGAAGTGCCCTCACTTTTGTAGCTTTCTTTGCAAAGAGAGGAGTACATTGAGCTTTCAAAGCTATTGTAGCTGTTTTGTTTTGTCATAATATGCTGCGGTGCTTAGAAACACCTTAGTTTTTAAATGTGCTTAAATATTGACTAAAATGACTAAGTTTCCCCTGATGCAGATGCTCATCTGCACGTCATTTATGTAATACACAAGCTTTTGCTGGTGTTGATCCCATTAGTTATGAATAAGAATTAGGAAGTAAGACAAACATAATGAACTAAGTAACTTACTAAGATATCACTGCTTTTTTTTTCTTTATGCCTACCTGAGACAGACTGTTTATTTAACCCCCACCCCAACCCAAAACCTGGGGGTTGGAGGAGGGGCTGAGAGCAGGGACATGTGCTAGAAGCAGTAGAGAGTTGTGCTGTCTTGAGAGCAGTGCTCAGCTAAATGCTTGTGTCTCTCTCACCCTGCTGCAGCACAATAGAGCCTGAACCCTCAGGATCCACCAGCCCAGGTGGCGCTTGCTTCCCTGACCCCGTGCCACTGCTGCGCCCTGGCACATGTTGGTGTTTGGAGGGATGCAGGGGCACTCTGCATTTCATCTACTGCCCTTGTGGTGCCAGATAAACCTGCCTTTAATCAGGCCTGACTTCTCTGCTCACCATCATGAAAACTGTACGACGGAGGGGCTGTGTTGCCTACACATAAGTGATCTGATGCAAGCTTTGCCTTACAGCAATATTCCCAAGGAAAATCAATCTCATCTTATGGTTTTCTTTGCAGAAGGCACTGTCTTTCAAATTTAGGGTTTTTTTTAGCAAAAGCAGATCTAAATGTAAATTATAGTTTAATTATAATGCTAATTAATAGAAAGTAGGTGTAAGATCTCTTCACTCAGATACATATGCTCTGCATAAACCAGGTCATCTTAGAAAACAAGAACCTACATCAATTATTTCCAGGTTAAACATTTACACTTTTACTTTTCACTATATAACAGTCAACTGAGAGATAAATTGCAGTTCCAGTGACAAGCTGGTACTTGCTGTCCTCGATCCAGTACCTAAGATACCCAGACCTCTGAAAAAATACCCCAATGCCTTGCTGATCTGTGAGAGCTTCAGAGCAAATATGCCTGCTGAAATTAAGAGGAATTTGTAAAGGAAACAGGCTGCCTCTGAGACAGAGACTGTATAAGTCATTTACAAGTTTTGATGACCCCAAGAAGAAGCCCTACCCTGTGTGGCATCAGAAAGCAAATCCAGCTGGATCATTTACACGTGAAACTACACAAAAGAAAGAAAAATACTGAAAAGCCACATCTGCTGCTCTCAGAACCTTATCCCAAGTCATGATGGATAATGTCTCTAGCAAAAATCTCATCCCTTGCAGTGGGACTTCCTTGGAGCATGCAAGTGATGCTTCACCAAGTAAGAATGGTGAGCCCAGGTCCAAACCTTTTTCTTTTAAAACAACTTTAGCAAAACTATATAGAGGGGCAAATTCTTGTCACAGTAAAATTAGTGGGAGTTCTGTGACTTAGTTTCTACATTATAGATCACTGTAACTTTTCTTATAGTTTCATGTGCCTCAAATATGTAACTTCTAACTGGAAGGAACACATTTATGAACATAAAAAATAACACATAAAGTGATATATATCTATATATACAAAAATGCAATGTTTATTATTTTATATTCACTAGTAGCTCTGTATTAATATCTCTGTCTTTTTCTGAAACAGATGAAATGCCAATGTGAGCAAACCACCAACCTGAGATACCAATCTGGCAAGAGAAGCAATGCTGTCACTGCAGAGGGACTTTGAGCAGAAGAAGTGACACTTGGAGTTACTGAGACTGTCAGTCCAAGTCCATGTTGCTTTGGTACCCCGGATAAAGATCAGGCCAACTTAAGAGCTGGCGACACGCCAGGCAGACAGATGGACAGATTGGTGAGCACCAGAGATGGTGCAGGAGCAGCAAGTGTGGATTCTGAAGGCAGCACTCACAGCTGGGAGACTCCAAACAGCTGGACAGCCTGAATTTTTAAAAAAAACAATTTCAGTTTTAGGAAATACCGCAGTTTGTTGGGTTCCGCATGACGCAACGTACTGAACAAAGCAGGAATAGGAAGGGGGATGGTTATTTAATGTTGGTAAGGTTGGCTTGAGCTGCATAAAAAGAAGGAAGTGAAGAAGGGGCATTCCCTCTGAGCCCTGCAGAGAGTGAGGATGAGGAACAGTGATAGAATTTCTTTGTGCTTTTCTGCGGCAGGGCACAATAGATCCCACACACTGCTGAGGAGAGAAGCAGAGGGAGTGCCAAAGCTGCTCCTTGGGGATGAGGAGGAGAAATCTCACCTTGTATTCAGAAGCTGGAGTTCATCACCAACTCACATTTTCAGCTTTCTCTCCAAAGAGGATCAGCACTGGGGTAGGGTGCTGTGGGACAACTCCTTTCCTTGGACAAGGGCAGAATATATTAGACAGGATAAAGTTGGACTCTTATTACAAGCTGCAAAACTGAAATCCAAAGGTGAAAATCTGATGCATACGTTGTGGTTTTGAAGAAAATTGTTTAAAAGACTTTATCTGAATTTAGATTTTCAACTTTATCCGTTTTTTTCCTGTAACCCCAAAATTTAGGTAGTTAAATTGAATACTTCAACCCTAAGTAAAAATGGAGCTGCTCTCTAGGAATTTGAATGATTGGTCCTCACATGCATCAGCATCCCTCTGCACTGCAATATATCATCCCTTCTGTTTTCAAAATGGGTAGGGTTTTTCCAGGCAGACACTCTCTCTTGACTACAGTATATTCTCTTCTAATAATCAATCCAAGCTGCATTTCAAACACCACTTCTGCCCCCTTTTCTGTAATTTGTTCATTTAAAAATCCTGGGTTGCCCCCAATCAGGTCTAGAGTCATTCCCAGGTTACTCCTGTTTGTGTTACTCTTGTCATGAACCCAGTTTATATTTAACCTGGGAATAACAGTCCTAAAAGTCCAACAGGAGAGGAAAAGAAAAAAAAGAAAAAAAAAGGAAAAAATAAAAAGAAAAATGGAAAAGGATTTGGTGCACTCAGCATCATGTCCAGTCACAAGTTAGTTTATAAAGGAACTGGACAAGTCAAGGGACTAATAAAGGGCACAAGCGCCTCATTTTTGGAAGTGGTTTAGATTTGCTAAATCAGAAAACTATTACCAACTACAAGCATTGATTTATTTCTGGGTACATCCCTTGGGGTGCACTAAAGGAATAACAGAAAAAATGACACCCTTGTTGGTCTTTGCAGAAGAAAGTCGTATATTTACTTACCTGAAACCTTTGTTCTCGCACTTGTGTATGATCAGACAAATACTGCAGGGAGTGTATTTTGATGGCAAAGCAAAAAAGTTAAAGCAGCACCATTAATAAATACTAACATATTACTTTTTTTTTGTTTAGTTCATGGAAGAAGAAATGTCTTTCTATTAATGCAGTTGCCTAAGACCTTTGTTCTTCTATCAGAGGCAATCAGTTCCTGATAATTTTGCACTGAGTTGGGCATGCAGTTGTACTTTTTGGGCTTCTACAGATAATGCATATGAGCTTAATTATATGCCTACATTAAATAGAATAAACACAGTTGAGGAACATAAAGGGTACAAGAGTGTCACCAAAACAATTGAGTTGTCCATACCTCAGGGTGAAATACTAATCTGAGGACTTCAAAAGTAGAGCTAAGCCAGTTGACACATGAATGCTTCTAGTGCCATCTCAGGACAAGACTGTGTGGCATTCTTCCACAGCCTATATAGTTCTCACATAAAGATAACCCACACAAAGTCCAGGTGGTGGTTGTGTTACATTCAGGAGGGCTCTGATTTGGGTCATCAGAGGCCCATGGCTGTCAGTGTAGACATTATCTAACTGTTGGCCCTCTCTTGGCTTGTGAAGATCAAACGTGAACGTTGTGCGCCACCAGCAGAGAAAGAAAACATTACTGTGACCCCAGTTCTAAGTCAGTGACGTTACAAAGGGGTGAATCTGGATTTAAGTCTGCCTCGGCTTTTTTAAGGTCACTGATTCTCTCTAAAGAAACAAAACAACACACTGACTTGTGTGCACACAAACACACACACTAATTAAAAGAATTAACACTGGACTTAGTTTGTATTGCAAATCAAGATTCACGTTAAGTGGAAATTTGCCATATGCTCTCCAACACTAGACAC
This sequence comes from Heliornis fulica, assembly GCA_013399135.1. NCBI lineage: Eukaryota > Metazoa > Chordata > Aves > Gruiformes > Heliornithidae > Heliornis > Heliornis fulica. Next base: position 502,786 of record VXBZ01009180.1, read on the forward strand.
AAAGAAAAGCCTTTCGACTAACTTAAACCTCAGTTTTGCTGTAGGATTGGAGTGGAGGTTGCTGTCAATTGGCTCGTTTAGTTCAGAGTATTTGTGTTTATGATGGGGACTGAATATCAAGGTTATTTGGAAGAAATTTTTGGAAACTCCCTCAGGTTGCTGACATTTATTTTGAGGAGAAAGCAACACAAATGTTAAAATGCTGAGGTGCCAGTGGGCTTACTATAAAGAAGACTTGGAGGTTTACATGACTTCCTATTTTATTTTTTTTTTAAACAGTCCAATTATGTACCACATAGCAGCAACTGGGCTAACAACAGCCATATGATGGAAGAGCTTGTAATCCGGTTGTGGGTCTAGCTCCACGAGACAGACTTCAAGTAGATGAGGTTTAAATCTCCTTAGAATTAAGAAGGGTTTGGCAACCAAATTAATTGTTTTGGAAAAATCCTGCTTTATGGATCACGAAGAGGATATAAAGGGAAAAAACATGTCATCTGTACTGGTTAGTCAGATGTTCTTTTGGAGTTACAACAATTTCCTCTCTAATTCCTCTTCTTGTTGACATTCCCGTTAAAAGAATAATGAGGACTATGTTCGTTGCCGTAGTGCTACTCATCCCTGTGTACGTTACGAAATCTTTGCATTAAGCTACCCAAATGGATTGAATCATATCATAAGGCAGACAGTAAAAACTGTAAGCCTGCATAAAATTGAAGTATAAACTGATATTCTACAAGTGATAATAATTGCTGGGACACCGTACAGTAGTTTGTCTCAAAGAAGCGGTGGTGCCCCGACTCAGGAGAGCACGCATCAATCTGGTTTAGTGGGACTGAATTATTTTAGTCTTTGGATTTTTAATATTTATGTAGTTACCCTTTTACCAGTGAGGTTTGTGATGCTTTGGAAAAATATGTTATATGTATTATTAATGCCATGTTTAAATAATGGGAGACAATTAAACAATCACTGGGTAATAGTTTCCCAGGTGTATTTCTATTTTATAGATTTTGTAGATAGAGAATGTAGTCTCACAGAGGCTATATTACTTAATTACCCAATGCTTTTAAAGTATTTTGGTAAAAATAGGTGTGCAAAAAAAGGTATTATTATTTCACAGGTGGCATAAAAGCGGCTTCATTAAGGAGGCTGGTACTAATAGTCCTTTAATACAGAAAGCCAGGAGATGGTTCTTCACATGGTACATTAAACAGCGAAATATGCCAATTTTGACTTGATTTCTATGCTGCTAAACTACCCCACATTCATTTGCTTCAGCTTTAAGCCCTTCCATTCTAGTATTCTCTAGCCCCGGTTACAGAATTGCAGCTTGCTTTTCACCTATCTTCTAACAGTTTAACATAGATGTCTGGGTCCAGTCCATTGTTCCAATTGTATATAGTTTAAAAAGCTCTGCAGTATTTTACTCTTTCCATTATATCTTGGCTTCCCTGAGCGCTCTGTTCGCTGCATTTTGCCTGTACTGGCTCTGTTTTCTAAACCCATTTATGGCTTTTTTTTTTCTGTACACACTTGTTCATTGGGGAGCTTAAATTGACTTCTCTCCATTCTGTTTCCTTAACTAAAACCGCACCATTAAGGTTGATTGAAGTCTTTTGAAAACACTTCATAAAAAATGAAAGGCCATAAGAAATTAGGCTACCAGTGTTTGCAAATACCTGTTTTCAGCCAAATTGATGGGAAGAAATAAGAACTGAAATTTAAAAAATGCTACTGATATATATTTGTTTGCTACTTATTTTTATGAGACTAGAAAAAGCTTGTGTAAAACATTTTGAGAAATAAAATATCGAGACATTAACAAAATATGCCATGCCATAGCTTTTTGTTACAGAAAGCTTTTCCTCCAAACAAACATCAGGCACAGTTCTGAAGAAAAAACATATCTGAATGAACAGAAGTATCTGGATCAGTCCTTTTCATTATTTTTTTTCTAACATAATATATATATTTTAATTCTCAAATACTCCTCTTCAGAGAACACTGAAAACTATTTCTGTCTCAGAGTAACATTTGAGCCATGGAATAACGTATTTATCAGGAATAGGAGGAGCTCTTAAATTTCTTTACAAATGGGAGAAAAAGAAAGGTTAATTAAATCAGTGAAACTTTGAGTCTCCTTTCAGCACAAAAACATCTGTGCAGTGGCTGAGGATATTATGTACATGCACACTTCATAAACAAAGCAGGCTCATTTCACAAATCGCCCAACAGAAATAAGGAAAGTCATTCTGAACAGCATGTTGAATTGTCAGGGAAACTTTTATGGACATATGGAAATGCATCTACTTTTAAAAAGAGAAATATCAAGAGGGATTTGCACAAAGTTAAAAGCAAAGCAAGTGCTTTAGAATCAAAAGTGATTACATTGAAAATGGCAGCTTGCTTGTCAGAGCAGCTGAGACGGCTCCCTCACCAAGCAAAATCCTAATCGTTCCAGCTGTTTCCAGGCTCTCCTAATACTGCTGCTTATTGTTGAAATATATAGACTTTAGAAATGTGGAAAGGTCTGAAAGAAAAAATATTTTATTTTAGAAAATTTTTCAGATAACTGCCTACCATTTTTATTTACAAGATATATTACTTCTATTGTGTTTTCATAAATATAGATATTCATTCTGACAGTCATCTCACTAAGTGGAGACATCTAAAATACAGAAGACTTTTGGTTTAAAACTTCTGTTATAGACCAGTAGCAAAAAATCTGCATAGCATCCATTTTACAGTTTAAGCAGACTTAAATTTAAAAATCTTCATATGGAAATAAACCCAACCACCTAGCCCCTAGATCAAACTCAGGTTTGAATTTAAGATCAAACAAACTTGTAAGAAAGCTGTTCCCAGACTTTGCCTTTAACATTATGATCCATTTAAGACTTTTGTTCCTTTTTATTTTATAAAAAGCAATAGAATAAGCCCGCCAGACTTCAAATGCAGTGGTATTTGATGGCATACGCGAACACAAATTGTAGCATACTGTATCACTTCCTGTAAGAATTCTCCCGTTAATGGAGGAAAAGAGCAGTGAGATCAACAAGAAAAGTAGCTAAGTACAAGGAGGTCATGCAGCACCGCAGAGTTCTGCAGCAGAGGTACAAGGGAACCCTGTCACTTTCCATCCCATTAAACAAGCTATGAGCTATGTGTTGGACTCGCTGGGATTACCAGCAAACCCCTACCAAGCTGTGTGCTAGCTCTTGCTCACGTCCTCTATCAATTATTCAGTTCCTTTTATGCAAATAATGTTCCATAGAAGCAATGGAGATCCATAATGGGAAGAAGAGTAACATCCATTTAGAAGAATTAAATGGTAGATGAAAAGTGTGACACTTTGCAGGCGAAAGCTATTGAAATGGTGCAGCACCAGTACTCTTTAAGTGTCTGCATGCATGCACAGAGGGGGAGATTCAAAGTTGCTTTTGCTTCCTTTTGACTATCAAGTTTATACAAAATTAAATAAGAAGGCAACAGACAAAGACTCCTGCATTCACAGTTCTGCCCAGGGGACAGTTGCAGAAAGGAGGCCTCTGTAGCAGATCTGTGTTCTTTGGGCTCTAAGCTTTCATTTTGTATTTTACAGGGAATGTACGCAACAAGACTGGATGCAAATGGTGTTTACACTAAAGAGAGACTTCACTGTACTCCAGTCAGGGAAAAACTAAGGGCCACTCCTGGATCCTTCTAGCAAGCAAATTATCCCATTGATTATCAATGCTTCTCTGCTGTAACACCACTGCAGTTCACTGGGCCAAATTCAGCAGTGGTTCAGTACACAGAGCCAGTCTCATTCCTGTCAGTGGAAGTAAGCCTGCTGAATCCGATACAATAAAAATGCTCCAAGAAGGCTTGCTTCCCCCAGAAGATAGGTAAACACAGACAATCCTGGGTGCATCCAGCCAAAGAAGTGATCATGTCTCTGTTGCGAGCCTTTAAATCCTTGTCTGGGGTTTTACTTGAAGGTTTATCCCTTTTCTTCTCAGTAAACTAATTATAGTCTTCCTGCTGAACTGTCTGTGGGCTGTGTGACAACTCATGTCTGGGTCCACACTGGCAAGTTTGGGAGTGGTGATACCCCACTAATGCCTCTTCTACTGCAAATGTTGTGGTGGAGCTGCTTGTCATGAATGGTCTGGGGTGGGTGAGAAGATCTCTATCAACCTATGTGCTTCAACATCAATTAGAGAATCTCAAAATAAACTTGATTTTCATATCAGAAATCCAGCTTTTAATAAAGTCAGAAACACAGAAATAGGACCACTGCCTCAGGGCTTTTCTGTGTCCTGCTGCAGGCAGGCCCTTTGCCACACTTTGTTGTGTGCAAGGAGTGTAACTCAAAAGTAAACAAAATATTATTAAATCTTTCACTTTAATTTGGAAGACAACACCTAAATCCTAGAAAAACTTCTCATAGCTTGAATCTGAATTTCACAGAACTCACACGTATGCTCTGGTGTTGTAACTGTCTTCTAGATGTAAGGACATCTCTTCTAAAAGCTTTGTAATGCGACTGTCCTGTATATTTATGGTGCTTCTGCATTTAACTGTCTTTAATTATACCATTATTTGCAGAGGAATTTTTTTTTATGCTAAGCAAGTAGAGACTGAAGGTGTATTTAAATGGAGTGCAGTTAGCCCCCAAACTGAAATATGCTTCCATTATAAAATCCTACACTTAAAAAAAGCCCTAGTAATAGGCAAAGGTGGAATTAAAAAACCCTGAAAGCAGTGGAAATTTGGAAGAATATTATGCACAAGCATAGATAAGTTCAGAGAAATAAAAAGCAGCAAAGCTCTAGGGGGTACACATGTGTTTCTAATTTCATGCTCTCCGCGTTGTGCTTTTACAGCCTGCAGAAATGAAAGCTCTACACCTGTAACAGGCTGGTTGAGCAATGCTCTCTGTCTCAGACAGAGGTAGAATGCCACAGAAGCTCCAAGTCCCTTAGGGAACTTCAGCTCCTTTAAGGCACAGGATATTTCTACTCAGGATTATACAGGGAGCTTTCAGTAGGGCTCAGGATTACAGAGGGCACAAGAGCAAAGAGGTGCACTAAGCAGTCTCTGCAGAGAGCTATCTGAGCTCAGTTGCATTCCTTTCTGCTCCTCTTATCCCTAAGGCCAGGTATAAAGTCTTGCCTTAATTTTACATTGTTAACCTGTGGAGGGCTGGGACTGACCTTATACAGAGACCAGTAAGAGGCTGTCTTCTGTTTTGTCTTGTTTCTCTTTCTCCATCAGCTACAAATGTTTCTCCCTCCTTTGGGCTCACCTCAGAGGTACAAAGTATTATCCCTGACACTACTGTGTCCTTGGTCAGATCCCTCTATCTCTCCTGCAGTGAACAACCCAACTGCCTGCAGGTGATAGCCAGGTATTTTTGATGCAGTGAGATCTGAGTTGTCTGTACTAAAACCAAACCAGACACACACAGACTCACTTCAAGATATCAGGGCTTCAAATTAATCATAAAGTAAAACAATCTGGCCCAAAGGCTGTGCTGCTCTCACAGACCTCCATTGAGCTCTGCAACACCGCAAATGGCCTTTCCTTGCCTCCCCATTTCAAGAATGGGCTTTAAAGTTTGATTTATTCTGGTGCAAACCTGCCATAACCCGGCTGAAGAGAGGTGGAAACGCTCTGTCACTCTATGTACTCATGACATGTCTTAGTAGCCCTGATGTAGAAAATCAGCAGTACAACAAAGACATCTTGTGGCTGTCTGGCAAACTGCACACAAGACAAAGACAACTTACACGCCAGAAGAGATCCGTCCACACTGAGTGCCTGGGGTCTGGTAACAATCTTCACACTTACTGCCTCCCATCTGCTACTAAGTATAATTAATACTGATGCCTTTTTCAAATCACCTAGGAGAAAAAAAAAACCAAAACAAAAGTATAAAATGAATGCAATAATATCTTAATTGTAAAAAAAAAAATCATTTAATGTACAGAAATTTGATGATGACTTCCAAATTAAGTGTGAAAACTCAAATTATTAAATAAAAAATCCTAAATAGCTCCAGTACTAATTTAATTGGACCTGATACTACAAGAAGTTTATAAATTCTGGAAGTAAGTTGTTATATTAGGGACAGCACTTTAAATTCTTCTAAGACCGTACCACGTTACTGTGAAATTAAAGTTATCAGCATTTACTTTAAAAATATTTATACTGTTAATACAAATTAGCAGGAAAGTAACATGTTTATAGTTTTGTGTAACAGTATAATTAAAAAACCTTTATATAATCCTCTACATATGTATAGGTTATATATAATCCTATATATCAGAAACTCCATTAAAAATTATTACAGAAGTTAAATGTAATTTTTAATAGACGGAATAATAAAGCCCATAATTACATTCAGATGTAGTTTCATTGCTATCCATTGTATTAGGTCACACACATATATATATGAGGAAGGCTCGATAGATACAGTAACCACATCTCTTAGCAACAATTTTTGTGATTATCTAAACTGTATTTCCGAACAGCACACTGATATGTACTGCTTCCTCACTTTTTCATTAAAAGTCATTCTACTTTAATCCATTATATTTTCCCAGTTTTGCAGAAGTAAAGAGTAAGCAATTCAGATCATTAAGATCTTGGAAAAAAAGACAAACTGCTATGTAGGACAGGTGAAAAGATCAGATTCTGCTCTCCATTTTTCCAGTGAAAATCTGAAGAAATGAGATAAAATTCAGACTTCTTTTCAATTCATTCCTGAGATGTGAATCCTGATTAATATCAGTGTGAGTGAAAATGGGAGAAGTCAAAGGGATATCTTAGGATCCACTGGATTCATGCGTGTAAAAGGTTGCTTCACTGAATTAAAAAAAAAATCATTACATAATCGGTATTTTGTCATTCATTAGAGACTTCATTAAAATGAAAATCCACAGTCATTTAGAGAATAATCATAATGATACACATTTAATACGTTAATAATATGATATTGCTCATTCCTGCCTTCACAGAGAAGAATTTTTTAATTATGTCTAATCTCAATCTACTGTTTTTAGTAAAGCCATTGCCCCTTGTCTTATCACTCCATGTCCTCAGTGAACAATCCTTCTCCAGCTTTCAATCCTGTTGCACCTTTTAACTCCAATCTAACTTGTTGATTTCTCTATATAAGGAAAAAGCTTTTAACCCTGTTCATTACCTGAGAACAGCACTGACCTAATACTATGGAATATATGTACCAGAACGTGACCTGAAACAACTCATAAGATAATAACCTATTATCTTATTATCACTCTCATCTACCAGCAGCTGATGGATGGAGTGACCACCTACTGCTTTGTGCCATCAAAGGATAAAAAGCCAACACCCTGAAAACACAGGTGTTTCCATTCAAGTCTAAGTAAAATTTCGATTTGTGTGTTTTTTGTAGAATTTGTCTTCTATTGAAATATAATTTATAATTATATAAAATGAACAAAATTAATCTTGGAATACCTTAATATTTGGAAGTGCAAACATGGATGTTTTTCTGTTTCAGGCTGTAGTGAGGACTGTAGTGGAGGCTCCAGTGGTAAAGCGAAGTTATTTTGCAGAAGGATTTGGACTCCTTTTGTACATTAAATAGCACATTACCAGCTCTGTAATAGAATGGGAAAATTTAAGCTAGTCCATTTGATAGTTTTTGAAATAAAATGAGGTGAATCTCTCTCTTTTAAGAGGTTTGACTTCCTGTGTGAGTTGTTTCTCCTCTGGATCAGAATATAGAATATACATAGAATCTCAAAATGATAGGGGTTGGCAGGGACCCTATGTTCAACTCCCCCTGCCAGGACAGGATCACCTAGAGCAGGCTGCAGAGGACAGCATATAGGTGGGGTTTGAGTATCTCCAGATGGAGACTCCACAACCTCTCTGGGCAGCATATCCCAGTACATTGCCACCCTGACACACTTTTGAAATTTCAAGGGAAATATATATAATACATAGACTGCAACTGAATTAATTAGTTGGCAGTAAATTTAAGGTACTAATTAAAGCTACCCAAGTGTGATGGTCATAAACAAACCAAGGACAAAAATGTCTCAATGTGTACCTGCCCTGTGGCCACACACTAAGCTGATGCTGTGGACCCCAAGGCTCATTTTCATACAATTCCACATGTAGTGGTTCACTAGCATAAAATTGTTAGTTGAATGTTAGCTGCCCTAAGAAATGTCATGCCTCCAAGGTACCTTGAATACCTATAGAGCAAAGAACAGTGGGCTGACTGTGGACATTGACGGAGCACTGTCAAAGGCCAGAAGCAACCTTAAAATTTTTGGACTCAAGAAACTAGGATCTTCCTTCTATGAAGATAGTCCAAGTTGAACTTACATCACCATACATGTTAACTTTATGACTACAATTGTTAAGGAAGAAATCCATGGGTTCATAAGTTTTCTGATGACCGAATGCAACTATAAATTCAGCTTAAATGAGTACAACAGTCTTCCTGCTTTGATGTATCAGTGAATCTTCCTGGAAGTTAAAAAAGAAAAGTACTGACAGAACCTGTAAACAGAAATAATGGAAAGTATTGCATAACAGCCTTTTGTGTTTCATTTTTGCTTTAGGGTTTTGTGCAGATTTTCTCATTATTAACAAAATAATATTAAAATAGAGATTATTATATAAATGTCAGTAACAACTGGAAAATGCTAAATATATACTACAAATATAGTAAAAGTTAAGAAATACAGGAAAGATAATACTTCAAAGAATTCTAATCATGGTAAGGTAAGGATTAGGCTGTTAAGACACCTGAATAGTTTTAAGAGATGCCGTGAGAAGAAAAGTGGGAAAAAAGGCTGGATTTGTCCTAAAATATTGCTTCATCTAATCTGGGATGATAGACTAATCAGAGGTAAATATACATATATATACACATATACATGAGTGTATATATATACACACACTATCTGGGTGACACTGTGGTGTTCTAGTTTTGGCATGCTGGATTTAATAAAAGATAAAACTAAATCTGAAATACCTAGACACTGTGCATTACGTTTTGTAATGTTACCACAGGCTGAGTAAAATGGGAAAAGATCAAAGAACACATGGCATGTGAGGAAATGCAAACACAGCTACTGGCAGAGGATGCTCGCTACAGCATCTTATCTGCATTATTTAAAAATACATGGTCTCCACGTTGTTTAACATGTGAGGATCAATCTACAACACGGGGAAAAAGTCTTGCATGGTGCTTTAAGTCAGAAAAGTCCACTTTTTAAGTAAAATAGAGGTACCTGTAAAAGGATCCTGAGCAGGACGCAGTGAAGGAAGAATCCAGCCTCGTGAAGAGAGCAGCTTACATCAATGTTGGGGGGAGAAGATTTAGTTCTGTATAAATCAGTCAAGCCGAGTAACTTCACTTCCTCTGTCCTCTGCTTTCTGATCTGTAACATCCAAGTCATCCTGGCACTACTTGGTTTAAACAACGTTTATTTAAACTTTTTCCCCTCTGGAGGTTTAGTGGTATGAGTCTCCAAGGTATGTTCCTTTGGAAACTACTCCTGTCACCTCTGTGCATATATAAGTGCCATTTGAAGATGGTTGGGGAGAAACAGCTTGGGGAACAGGCCCTTAATTAGCTCTGTCTTTTTCACTGGAAAATATGGCCTACAGCTTTTAAATGTATTTTTGGGGTGTTGGACTTGATGATCTCTTGAGGTCCCTTCCAACCCCTACATTCTATGATTCTGTTATTTTCTAGCAATGAAAAAATCATGGCATATACCATGGTGTATAGGGATAATATTATATGAAATATGCCTAAGGAAAATGATTGTTTGGAACTAATCTTACAGAAAAAACAACTCTGTGTGCTGATCCCAGAGAGAATGGGACTCACTCTCAGACTCACTGGCTGACACAACTGATTTTGAGGGAATCTCTTCAGGTAGTAAATATTAATATCAAGATGGAAATATAAAAGCCCTAGTGCCAGACCTGTTTGTTCACTTCCCTGTCATGGAGAAACATTTGATGCAATAAGAAATGCTGGTGTAACATTCAATCACTGCTCATGGCAGTCACAAGAAGATAATGCTGTTTGTATCACAATTAAAACCAATATCTAACCACAGGAACAGCTTTACCCTCGCATTTCTGCTTCCATGTTTGGTAATTTTAATTATTAAACAAAACTAGACTTTATGCAACAGAAAATAAAAAGTCTCAAAGTCTTGAGATAGTGATAGAGCAGGATTAAACATAGATTTGGGAGATAGCAGCTTATTTTTGTTAAACAGCTGGCTCTGTTTTATATAGTCACTGTTCTAACTGAAAAACATTAAATTGTTGTCTAGATGTTTTTTTAGATGCATTGCAAGTTTTATTAGCAGAAAATGAGTAAACACATTTTTGGTGGCTCTGGAAAAAGAGGTAAAGGAAACACAGCAGCATTTAGGGAAAGAAAAGTAGCATGTGAAGAGAGGTGCTTTGGCTGTGCCCCCTGTAAGAAAGGAAAGAAGCAGCAGCAGTGTTTAGGGCTGGTACGAGCCTCACCTGCCTGCAGTTTCTGTCTCAGGCTGATGCAGCTGGCTGGTTTGAGAAGTAGCAGTGTGATGCACCAAATGGTTTAGAAGAACAGTTGCTGCTCCTTTGGCTTGCCTACGAGCCTTTTCTGCATGGATGCTTCAAAAATTATTTGTTGTAATTCCCAGGTTCTGTAACAAAATGCACATGGATGTGCTCCCTGCACAGCCTCACCCCAGCTGCCAATCATTGAGCACAGCTCTAATTCTTTTCTTAATTTATCTCACCAGAACAGTGTTACATCATTTCAGTTCAGTTCCTAGCATAGCTAAAACTTTTACTTACAGAGTGAAATTGGTTAATAAATACCTCCCCCCCCCAAAAAAAAAAACCAACCCAACAACAATAAAGCTTTTGAAAGAACCAAAAGGCCAATTCTATCAATGACTCAGAGTGAATCCATCCTAGGGTGACAAAGATCTGACAAAGACATGTATTCCTCCAGAAAATACACTTCCCACCTCTGAGAAAGTCGTGACAAACTTAGACTTGCCAGATACCCAGGAAAGATTAAAATGTCCTTGTTAAAATGCTTTATATGGCCATAAAATATGAAGTATGAAGAAGTGTAACTATGTTAAGTATCCAGGGATATGTAATCCTGAATTTATTGTTACTTTCATTTGACTTCTTCAGCAGAGGCTCTTTGAGTTCATGACCATATAAAAGATTACAGCCAAATAAATGGTTAATGTTCTCATTCAGATTTCTGTTTGCTATTCTGAGAGGATTACATCTTCTAATGTTTGCTGGCAGTGTGGGAAATCCAGAATCCTCTGGCAAGTTTGGAACTGGAAAACCCTTCCTAAGAAAAGGAAAAAAATAAATAAAGATAGCATATCTTGGTCTTTATGATAGAAATGTGTTTTTGTTCTTGCAGTAATACAAATAGTAATGATCATCTTTCTGTGAGTAAAGAACTGTACGATCAGGCCTTCAAATTAAAAAATAAAAAGCACCAGCAGCTACAAAACCCAAATACTTGAAACTATGTTGTAACTACTCCAAGAACAGAGCTACTGTAATGCACTGCAGCTGTTTTTACTGAGAAAGATGGAGAAGTATACATTTTCAAATCTAAGCCTGTTAAGAGTGGATGGATGGCTGTAAGCTGATAAAAACTGAGGTTTGGAAGAACTTTGATTTATTTAAAAACACTTAGTAGTTCCTAAGTCTCCCTTTGTGACCACCACTTCTTGTAGCAACTGAGTTAAGGCTGTGTGCCAGCTGTGCTGATTTGTTAATTTTATTAAAGTTGGGTACAGTACAATGACAGTGGTGATTGATTGCCTCCTGTAAATCAGCTCTAATTCAGCAGCGACAACGATAAGAGATTTAATCAATAGCATGAAAAAAGAAAATATTATTGTGTACAGAGCGTTCTGGTGTCTACCTAAACCAGTACTAAATAAAGTGCTAGCCTGCTTTCTGCTGGGAAAATCTTTTGAAGCTTAAGATCAAAAGCACTTTTTAAGCTTAAACACCACCATACGGTTTCAATTCTTGCTTTCTAACAAGCACTTTAAAAAGCACAACTAAAATGCAACTGACAAACTTGAAAAATCTTTTGTGTTGTTCCACTTGAATGATCTAATGAGAAAATGGCTCAGTTCTGTTGTAGCTAATGAGGTATAACATCTTCACTGAACCTGAATATAAAACAGAGATTTCTCTAAAGATATAATCTTAACATGCTTCTGTTGCTTTACTCATTCTGCCATGTTTCCATTTAAGTGATGTCCAATGAATAAAAGCACAGGTCAGTTTTGAAATAAAACATTTACACGTGAAATTACTCAATCCAAAAGTGCTTTGAACTCTGTATACAACGTGAGAGGCTTCAAGTGGGAAAATGTGTTTCACTGACTTACTAAGGTCCTGAGCCTGCAAGCAGAGATATTAATGTAGTCAGACAGAGATCTGTGATAACCCATTTCTGACAGATGACATTCTGAGACAGAACACAAGTGTATGTAGATTTTAACCTATCTGGTTTCAGCAGTGACCTACTATCAATGTGAAGACAGATTTGGCAAAACAGTAAAGGTACCACTCAAATCAGTATAAAAATAATAGCATTTAACCTAGAAGCTAATACCCTGGTAAAGGGCTTTATTTATACAATAAAATATTTATGTCAAGAAATTTGTACATGGATATGATAAGCTCATAATCTGTGGGAAGAGTGGGAAGCATAACAGTCAAAGGTTAGATTCAGTGCATCAAGTTGTACTTGCAGCTCAGCAACAGTGTAGATGTGATTGAGCACAGTGACAGCATCATGACAATAAAAAAATTTAAGGAGACAACTGGGGTAGAATAACCTTGTGGTGTAGGTATCTCCTTAGTGGTAGTACTTCTTATCCTCAAACCTCAGCAGAGGTTTGAAGAAAAGCTGGACAGGTTGATGAGGATGGAAGAATAAAACTGATGGTACTGATGCTCCTCATTATTCTCGGTACTTATGTTTCAGCTAAGTGAAAGAACTATTTCTGTGCTCCAAAAGTGTAGAAACAGAGACATGGAAAACTGACTTCCACAATACAGAGTGGGAACAGACTCTAGATCTCCTCTTTATCGATCCTTCTGGGGAAAATGCATACTACAGTCTTTTGAGCTGGAAGGAAAGAATTCTGTTCATCCAACAAATCTCCAGAGAAGTTTCATGCTGTGATACAGAAAACACAGGTCTGCTGTGGGACAACAAACTCTTTCAGTGAGTGAGGTTTTAGTCATAAACAGAACCAGAGAGACAATGAACCTTCTGTTTTTAGGAGTCACGTGCTGGGGTAGCCTTCTCTCCCACTCCTTGCTGTTGTTATTGTTATTCTTGTATTTAGGAAACCTAACAGTGAATCCTACTAAACCTCTGCTCTAGTGAGTTTATACTGTAAATGAGATGAGGCACACCCAATGAATGCAGACAGACTGACAGATGGGTGAGCACAAGAAAATAATGAGCAATAAAATTGTTCAGTGTGACAGACAATGGTCACAGCAGATGCCTGGCTGTTGTGAAGCTTTCTTTTGGTTTCATACTCAGTGAGAATTTCAGGGCAAGATCTGAGGGAAAACAACAAGGTGCCTTGTGCAGGGAGCCCCCTTTTCAACAAAAGAAGTAACAAAGGTAGAAACATGGCAGTGAAAAAGAGCTGTTGATGACCACTAACAGTCGTGAGTTCGTGGTATGCAATTGCATCTCATGGCATTGAGACATGACTTCACTCTCAACAAGAAGCATGGGGATAGGCAAGACAGAACCACAGCGATGGAAACAAGTACCTTGATGAGTAGGAACACTAAGAGCTGATACAAAGCAACAAGCTTATGGCCAAAGTAGTAAATAAAGAATATTACTGTGTTAAAGTATTTCCAGTGGATACAGTATCTTGTCCCATCTGTCTTTCAAGACAATATAATGTTGCATTATCAAATTATAGTTGAAAAACAATTATGAAGGTAACTATCAGCAAAACCAGAAACTAGAATGACGTGTGTCAAGAATCCCAAGATGGACAAAGAAGTTATAATAGTGAATATTGCACTTTGAAATTACAGATTAAAACATCAGACACAGATACCCTGTGAAAGTATGAGTACTTCTGATCCTTCTGGTTGTGTTCCACGTGGACATACTTGCATGACACTAACAGTGCATCTGCTCAACCTATGTATGAGGATTTTGTTCATCAAATGCGCAGATGCAAATTTAATTTCTCCCCATGATACCATTCTGCCTGTATTCTAGACACTAGCTGTCTAAGTGCACAGGAGTATGAACTGAGAGTGAACCCTCCTGGAGAAAAAGAGTGGGTTTGCTGCAGCATGGAACTTCAGAGTAAGTATAAATTACTACTGGGGGTAAATTTCACATTTCTGAACAATAAAACCTATGGCATCATCTGTATCTATAGACAGATGAGCTAAAGATTCTAATGTTTGGTGTGTATTGCAGTTGCCTATCACAAGCACCAAAGGAGGTATCACAACACCCAANGCAGATGAGCTAAAGATTCTAATGGGTCATTTATATTTTTTAAATGTTTGGTGTGTATTGCAATTGCCTATCACAGGCACCTCAAAGGAGGTATCACAACACCCAAACAGTACAGGCATCTTCCTGGCAGGATGAGAGAAAGAACCTGTTACAGGTTCTCACACACTAAATTCTGTGGTGAGGAAAGTGAGCACACAGTATGCTTTTTATTTTTCCTGACTTTACAAAACTGGAGGTTGCTTCAGACAGTCTACCTAGAAAAGAAAAATCTCCTTTAATGCTATGATAATCACATTAGTCACCCTTTATAGGTGACATGAACATTGCCCTTGGAATCTGAATAGCATTTGCTTTACTTGTTCCTGGGGCTGGTAGTCTGCTTTCATCCTCTTTTCTGCATTTACTGGCAGTTAAAACACAAGCAATGCACAGCAGTTCTTCAGAGAACACTGTGCAAAAAACACCCACAAATTAACCCAGAAACCTCCTTGTCCAAGAAGCCAATCTGTATCTTGGCTACACTGGTAAATGCCTGAACCAAACTTTACACCAATGCTGCTTTCCAAGAAACAGAAGCCAAAGTGCAGAAATGACTATACCTCTAAGCAACGTTTCTCAATCTTAAATATCCATGAATAACTAACACTATGTACCTTCCTTATCAACTCACACCAGACCACAGCAGATTCTCATGGCCCTTAGGACATATGAGGATTTGAGTGCCCTGTGCATTTAACCTAAACACCTAAGTGTTGCTTACTAATACACTGGGAGATGTACTTCTAAATGCCATGCTGGACAGGGGAGAGCTGATCCCATCACCTTGATCTCCTTCATGAGAAAGTCTAGGCCTGCAATTCTAAAGAAAGAAAATTGCTATTCCAGGGTTTCCAAGAGGAATCTGTTTTCTTTTTTTCTTTGTAAAGAGCAAGACTGTTCTTGCCATTGCTGGGTAATGTTCAGTTTGCTTGACATTCTCCTTCCATTTCATCACCCATATTTCATAAGCCAGTTTATTTCCCGCTATGTATAACCCTTTGAAAGTTGGTTTTAAACTTAAGTGCAAAAATAGTCTTTTGAGTCAGCCACTAAAAACAGAGTGCATGACTGCATCATATGTACTTCTGCTCCAACACGGCCCTGACTTCTCTCTTTGCTCTGTTTCTGCTGTTGCGTTAGACCAGAGAGGTTTATGATAAAAGCTATGGGACATTTTAGAACTTGGACTTTGCACCTAACATTCAAGAATCTATTTATGAAAACATGCCCTATCAATGATGTTTTCACCTGAAATTTAGAAAGCCATATTTTTTCTCAAAACTAACAATGAGCAATCTACTTTTGTTTCCACTTATGTCTGATGCTACTTTAAAGCTTAGTAGTTCTAAGATAAGTAGATGAAGCTGAGTTCCTTCAAAATTTCTTCGAACACTTGACCCTTCAATTGTCCTTATGGTTACCAGGAAGACTTTTTCTACTGTGTGAAAGTATTAGCTGTCTTCTGTCCCATAGCTGTGTATACATAAAATCAGAAAGGCTGGCATCCTCTTTACTGTGCTCTAATAGCACAGGGATATCATTTTTCCAGGGATAAAAAAGGCAAGCCAACAGTACTACACTGAAAAAAAGAACCATATCTGGAAATAAACCTGAAATTTCCCTTCAGGACCTCTTCAACGAGTGATGTCCAAAACAATGACAAAGGTTGTTATTGAGCCATTTTAAAAATAATATCATGTGTTTCTGAAATCCTGTAACATGCTTTGATCTTTCTTCACGGATCTGACCTGCTTTGCAATATTGAAAGGACAGCCCATCACTGCAACATACTCATGCAAACACATACTTTTAAAATTCATCTTGCATCACTATGAAGAACAGTATGCAGAAGAACACGTGCCTTCTGATCGTAGTGTGGCACTAAAACAGGCACAATGAGGTGATGTGACCATCATACATACTATGAAGCTTTAAGCCTTAAAACAATAATAGCAGATAATTATGAAGTACTTGGTTATGGAGAAATTCTTAATAATTTCAATGATTATAAAGAGTAAATATTCAGTGTCTAAAATTAAATACACAACTAGTTTATTTAACAATGCAAATAATTATACTTGCTGGATTTCCATGTTCTGAAAGCACCTGAAGACCGGGAATAACTTCACATTTTTCTAGTTCAGATGACTCCCATACAAATGTTTAAAAATATATCCTATGTCAGAGTTCTCAAAAATCTTGCAACTGGGGGCTGTGTGTATATATATATATGGGTAATTTTATTCAGTCTAATACACAGAAGAAAATTGGAATTTGGCTCACAACAGACCACCATGTCACAGCCCACTGAATCTACAGAATTGACAACTGTTAATTGTTAAATCTATAGAATTAACAACAATGAATTCAACTGTACTTGAATTCTTTTGTTTATGTAATTTTAGCAAAGGTTGTAAACAATTCAGTTCTCATATTTGGTTTTGCCCTAGAGGAAGAGTCAAAGGACCATTCTGCCTAGCAAGGAAACCTTGTGAAATCCTTTTAATGCAGTCACAGTCCAATGGAACTCCCAAGGAAACTGGATACCTTCAAGTCCTTCAATTTGGCTGATGTAGTTTCCTAATATAGCAACAGTAAATAGTCATTGTCATCTTTAATGGATTTGGATTCCTTTCCAGTAAAAAAAAAAAAAAAACTTAAGCAGAAGCAGCTTATCAACTCTCTGAATTACTTGTATGCTGTTCTGGATCATTGTAGTGACAGTGGAAGACAGTGTATTTGATTTCTGCTGTCTATCCAACATCTCTATTTAAAGCAAAATATCTTCCTGAATAAAATCTGAGCATCTCGAGGAACAAGACTTAGGTCAAACATTATTGTTGGTATTGCCTATAGTCAGGAGGAAATTTCCTCAGTGTCGAAGTTGCTGCTACCCATCAGCTGACCAATATAACACATGCTGGTTACCTTGCTCTGCCCGTGTAGGAGACAGGTGAGGCGCAGTGGTGCAGTATGGAAGAATTTCACTATGGAATATCTGAAGGATCTTGGAATCAGGGCAAGAATTAAAGTTAGGGTATTATTCTTACTGGGGTCAAGACCACAGAAGTCTGTTCCTTACAAATCCAAGTCACAGAGTGAAGACTGGATATATGGAGAGTAATGTAAAACACTTGTATGCATGTACAGAAAAGCTGCTACCATCTACCCTGCAAACCCAGAGTTTTCAAGCTTTTTAGGCTGTCAAACTGTAGCTGGGCCATGTTATATTATAGCCCAGATGAAAACCTTCCAAACTCTGTATCATCATGGACAATTTCTCTCCAAATTTTACATCCCAGTACAGAAAACTAGTTTATGCTATGTTTTCCTTGGACAAAAGAATTTCAGCATTTCACTTCCTGCCCTCCCTGCCTCCAAAGAACATATACAGGTTTTGTAGGAATTACATATGTATATTAATTAAAAAGACCCAACAAAAATGAGACAAATTGATAAAAAATGAAAGAAATCTCATACCTGGAGCTGGAAGCACTACATATATACACTTTCACTCTGTGGAAGCTAGGTCAACTATTCTGGATCAAGACCATGAAAATCAAACAAACAAGCCCCCTCCTTTTCTCACAGACGTCTGAGGACACAAAGAGAAAACAGCTGTAAACCACTGTTTAATTTAGTAAAATACTTAGGGCAACCTTTGTATGTACTCTCAAAACAGTTGAATGACCACAGGGCAAAATAAAACAAGATGTACTGTCCCACTAATATGCTTGTCTGTGCTTCATTTCTGTTACATCTGACCTGTAATTAGGGAGCATGAGCTAATAGAGTTCTAATTTTAGTTTTTCTTCTTCCTTGCAACCTAGGTAATGAAACAATGTGCTTAGCAACCTCAAGTTCCATAAAACCACTAAGTATTGGTGACTGTTAGTGGACATGGCTTGATTACATTCATACATCACAAATAAAGTAATATCCAAACTATATGTTAATATGTAATATTAATTTGTGTTCAGATCTGTAAATGTGTGCTATGCATACATACGGCTACAAAAATTAAAAGTGAATTCAACTTCTGGAGAAAATGTCAAGAGGATCTGGGGAAGGTTTAACAACATTTTTGTTCTTAGATTATCTCACAATCGAGGAAGAAGGCAACAGTAATTAAGACAGCAGTATTGACTTATTGTGAAATTAAAAGCAGCTGTAAGAAATGGAAAAACAAATTAACAGTAAGAAGTAAAAGCTTCAAAAAAAAAGATTAAAAGAGCAAATACATATAAGGGGACATGACAAACTGTCATCTGAAAGTGTATCAATAACAAAAGTAATCTTGGTAATGTTCCAGTATCATTAATATCTGAAGATGGTAGAAGCATCAATAAACCTGAAATGAAGTATAGTTGTTTGCTAAATACTGTGTTGCATTTCTGTGTGTGGGAAAAGGGTTCTATGTTATTCATATCATATAGTAATGATGAAATTATTTCTATTTCAGTAAGGACAAAAGGGATTGCAAAATTGCAGCTACTGAATTTGACATGTTTAAATCAGTGTCTCTGAGTAAGTCAGATTCCAAAAAGCTGACTAAGAGATATCATAGAGTATTTGTGTTGACTTACCCTACGTTTGGGAACATCAGCCAAGTTTCAGTAGCCTGCAAGAAAGGTAAAAAATTTTTATTGTTTAATAAGGGAAAGGGGATGAAGCCAGAAGGCATTAGTGTAAAAAAAGAAAATCCCTCTCATCAACAAAAGGGACATTCCTACAGTTACACCAGTAGTTGTGATGGGGGACAGGCTGCAGGAGTGGCTTTTGAAAGAAGCGGATAGGAGCTTCCCCTAGGTCTGCCAGAGTAAATACCAGCCGGCTCAAGGCCAGACCCACTGCTGACCAAGGCTGAGCCAATCAGTGACAGTCACAGCACTTCTGTGAATCACATTTAAGAGGGGAAAAAAAACCCTGCAAGCTGCTACTTTTTTCCAGATAAGGAAGTGAGAAGATGTGAGAAGCTTTGCAGACACTGCTCACCCTGAGGCCTGCCAAAACACCACACAGACTGTAATTGTGTATCTCAGCTGCATCAAAGCCTACTTACAAGGTACTTACTGATACTTAATGGAAGGAGGAGGACATTCTGTTGGTCAGAGACACATTCACCAAGGACCTTTTAGGAATTCATAACTGTCCCATTAATAGATCTCTTTAAGAAATTCAAGGTTTGCACCTGGAATACCTTAAAAGGCACAGTCAGTATTACAGTATTGCTCTACAATCTTTTATAACAGAGCATCAAGGAATGAATGTCCTTGCAGAAAATAATCCTGGCAAGAACATTTAAATACTTGTATCTGTCCTCACACCTGAAAATAGTCTCTTGAAATGAAGACCCACTCAATTCCACCACAGTATCGACACTGACATTCCTGGCATGGTGATGTTGCTGAAGGCTTTCTAGGCTACCTAGAAAAAAATTGTCCTTGTGTGTTGCATCAGGTAGGGACTTTCACTGACAGATGCAGCACACTGGGGAATAATAAAATATAAATATGTCTTTAAGACAAACACATACATATAACCCATAGAAATGCTCTCCTAAAGATGAGAATTGGGTATTATATTAGCAAACAAATGCAATTAATCCTCTAAAATATGTCAGTTGCAGAACAGTGACTGTCCCACTGGGTGCACATGCAACTGTTCAGGGTGCATTTAATGCAACCCATCACAGGTCATCCTTACTCTAAATTCTTGTACATCTACAATGGACTAGACAGCTTTTTCAGAAGTCAGAAGATTGCAGAAGCAGCACTGCACATACATACATGTTCTCACTTTTGCCGAATTTATAATGAAAGGATTCAGATAAGATGGGTTTTGAACAAATAAAATCTCTTCTATATAGACTGAGCCTGGAGCCAGTACCCTATTGCTCCTAGCCATTTCCTGTCAAACTGTGTGCAGGCAACACCCCTCCCTACATCTAGAGAAAGAATATTTCTTCAACAATACAGTGGAAAATAACCTTTTGTAATGAAATATTATACCATGGATCAGTCAAGGGAATTTGGCCTACAAACTCTAGGGAATTATCAGGCATATTTTGTTAACACAGATTCTAGGTGTAGATTTTCACATTCTAACCACAATGTTAGATACCACTTTCAATAGATAATACATTGCTGAAAATCACTGCATCTGATATTATAAGCTGTCCAATTTAATTCTTACACTTCTGTGAAGTCTGAATGTCCCAGCCTATCTGCAATCATGCCAGAGGTGAGTTTGCTTCCAAACAAATCTTTTTTTGCATTTTCTCCTTCTGTTGGCTTCTGTTAAGTGCATCTGAAGTAATGTCTGCTATATTAATGCTGGTCTAGAACAATCACTGTAATGTAGGCAATAAATCTTTTTCAATTCAATGAATTAAAAAGGTTTTAAATCAAAGTAACTTAAAAGGTGTTATTGTTTCTTTATATGAGCAGATCTGGGTGACTGTTTTCTTATGGAACAGATTAATAGTCTGTGCTCTCTGAGTTTACTGTACAGATTTCTAAGTAATGTGCATTAATTTCACAGATGTTAGAAATTATTAAGTTCCAAAAGTGTAATTAGAGTCTTGGGAATCCTAGCAATGTTCCAGGACACTATTGTGCTATGTATTAACAAACAAAAAAAGGCAATTTCTACTCCAAGATGACTAAAAAGAGACAGAAACAGACACAGAATATTATGGAGTTTATAAAAAGGTTACCCATGTATTAACAAGTCTGATTAAAGAATTATTTTAAAATAAAAAGGAATTATTGTAAAACCAGTTATAGTAAACTAAATACAGAATAACTTACCGCTAAGATGTCATCTAAGGCTTTGAGAGAGGGAAGATTGAATAATACAAATAGTTGATAGTGATCTTGTTTCCAGACTACTGATGTCCAAAATTACCAGATAGTTTAACCCTACAGAGAAAAAAGCACAGCTTCAATATAACTTTAAAACATCTGCATGATGTGCATTCAAACCATGTTGTTTTCAGCTCCTCCTTGAAATGTCATCTGAATGACTCAAACTGAGAAATCACAACAAAATCCGAGTATCTTCATTTAGATTAAAAGCACTTTTCAACACTCAAGCCACAAAGAAAGCCCTTAAAGTGAGTGAAGACTATACTGACATTGCAGAGTTTCACAGAGTCTGAAGATAAAGATAAGAATCAGGGTGTCAGGCTCCAATGAGTGTCTGAATCTAACTAACTTAAGAACACATACATTAGCATTCCAGGGAAGATGAAAAGAACTGGAACTTGCTGCAGGTGTAACTGTTACTTGACAGAAGCTGCAGAATTATTTCATGGATTTAGCCTACCTGGTAAAAGTGATATTTAGCTCTGCAGTACATTTTAAGTCTAGTACTTCCTTCTCAGGACTGAGTATCAATTACAAAATGTTAAACTGGGCTTCTCATCAAGTTGGATGACTGCAGCACCCGCTGGCAGAAACCCCAATTATGTTTAAGTATAGCTTCTATGCTTGAACAAGTGGGGAAGCACATATTTCTAACACTGTATTTCTAATGTAATGAAAAACAAGTTGGCTTTGAAAGTAAATATTTACTTTAAAATTATGTCTTTCTTGGTTGATAAACAAAGTTATTACTTACATATAGTACATCAGGGAAGCTTTTTTTTTTAAACTAGCTAATGATGTGGGTTTGTTACTCTCAGTGGAAATGCAATGAGGATGAGAGACTTTTAGACATGTCTGTTGAGGCTGCAACCATCTTTTGAGCAAGATAGTTGCTATTATTTACACTATGTGTTGTAAGTTTAGTGAGGTTTCAAATTGCATTTAGTATAAAGGGAGCTGTAATAGTAAAAGGTAGCTGATACAGAAAGTGAAATAAGTTAAAAATGACACAGTTTGTGTTACTGGGTTCAACTGTAATCAATGAGATCATTAAACATAAATATGCAGATTTTAATAAATACTTATTCTACTGGAACTTAACTGCTCTGCCTCGCTCCCTTTCTTCAGTTTTACCAAAGATATGCAAAGATTTTTTTCAAATATTTGAAAAACAGTCTGTTAGCAAAAAAACCTTATTCCCTTTAATATTTCACTATAAAGCAACATTTTACCGTGTCCCAGCTTAACAGCCTGCATTATCCCCACCACAGTAAACACAGTACCACCTAGTGTCGAACTGTAGTTTCCATCCAAACTGAATTCTCTAAGACAAGACTCTACTCCATGTACTTGTGTGAGATGTTGTTGCTGAATGATTCCCATCTTAAATGATGCAATTTTTACAGTCTGGAAATTCTGAAGGTGTTGGTCATCCAGATTCATCTAAGACAGTGATCTGTAACAAAACTCAGAATTGAAAGAAACCGACTAATGATTTGAATTGCAAATTATTTCCACCTATGTATTCTGTGCTCGGTTTATATATGTGCTAATATCAATTGAAGCTTCCTGGATGTAGGATGTAATGAGTATTAACCAAGCTATTCATCTTCAATACATATTCAAAAAAGTTGAGCTTCTCCTCCAAAACCAAGAAGTCTACAACCTAAGTACACCTAAGTTTTGGCTGCATTATATCTTAGATAGTTTTATTCAATTTAAATGCTTCTGCAATACATTATTATTTTATTGGCTAGTGTGCTTTACATGCCCTCATTCTGCAACAGGACTTTTATGGAAACAGGATTTCAGTATAACACTAAGGCTCAATGTTTAATCTACAAGAGGTTTAGTGCAAAATCAGAGCAGAATTTATATGAACTTTATAGCTCTTCATGCTTTTTATAAACAATGTACATTTTCCTCTATAACATAGATTAACAAATTTAGTAATATTCTTGAAATATTCATGAACAGAAACAAATACATATCAATACCAAACATATATTTTGCTGCCCATGCTGTGAAATGACCTTCTTACATGCCTGGCAGCAATCTTCCTGTAAAGACAAAGCTGTCAGTGATCCCATCTATAATCTGTTTGCATGATATGACTCCCTCTTTCTCATACTATTACATTTAGTCAATCACTGTATAATGGAGAAGAGATCAGAATCCCAATCAAAAATTTCAAATGGTATTGTAGGGGCTTAAGAAATTTGATATCAAGATTGCATCCAAGACAAATAATAAATATTCAGTATCATTATATTGGTTTTGATGATGACTAAAGAATATTTTTTAGCTATATGACTTCCCGAAGAATTTATCATGCCCTTTATGAACTCCTCCTCTCTGATGTCACAAAACATCTATGACATATGCTAAAGTATTAATTCTGCTGGCAATTCTTCTAAACATGAATTCCCTTAATGTACACAGAATGAAACGCCACACTTATCAGCAGAAATGTGTTTTCCTCTAGCTATTCTATACTCCAATAACAAATTGAACTGACAGAGGAGCTTTTAACCTTTCATACTGGGTAGATTAACATGATTTCAGCTAATGGATCAGAACAGGTTAGGATGACCTTGGATCTTCCTCTGCTGACTTGTGGCTTTTCGCTAGCTGTTTCCTAAGGAAACAAGGCTAATGTGATGGTGCTATCTCTATATCCATCTGCTAGCCTCAGCACTGATTTTTAAGCCTATTGGTGAGTTTTGGCCCAATTTCTCTTTACTTCCTACAAATTCCATGAAAATGAGCAGCTGAATGAGTAATATAAACTGACAATCCCAGTGAAGGAAAGGCTGCAATATTGGTGCAGCTACAACCACAGGCTCTAGAGGATGCGGGAGAGACCTGTTGTGGAGGGTTGACCATGCTGGATGCTAGCAAGAAGCCCACAAAGCTGCTCTATCATTCCCCTCCTCAGCAGGGCTGGGAGAGAAGAATAAGATGGAAAAAACTCTTGGGCCAAGATAAAGACAGTTTAATAAAGCAGAAGGTTGAATATGGATACAAAGGCAAACCAAATGCTTTATTATCTACTTCCCATCAGCAGGTGATCTCTGACCACTTCCCAGGAAGCAGGGCTTCAGTACATGTACTGGTTGCTCAGGAAGACAAACATCATAAATAACAAATGCCCTCCCATATCCTTCCTTCTCCTTTATCTCAGCTTTTATTGCTGCAGACATCATACTGTAAGGAATGTATCTGGTAGGTTTGGGTCAGCTGTCCTGGCTGAGTCCCCTCCCAAGATCTTGCCCACTCCCAACGCACTGGTGATGGGGGAGATGTTGGAGAGACAGGCAGGACACTGGCATGTTATGAACACCATGCTGGCTACCAACATGTAGCACAACACCATGAAGGCTGCTGTGGGAAAAATTAAGTCCATCTCAGTCAGACCCAACATAGCTGTTCTGAAAATTTGAGAAACAATGATTAGAGACTAGTTAAGCCAAAGACATCTTTATGAAGGCAAATAAATTTTCTTCAGCACTGCTGCTTAGCAAGTGACTGCTTAATTAGGTCACAATTTTATTCAGACTTCAAAGGAGAGGGCTAATACTTAATGGGTTATTCGCCACATTAGCTGGTTTGAAATTAGACCTACTAAGCTATCTCTTTTTCATATTGATATTTAGTAGTACTCAGTGGAAGTTTTAATCCTGTCCGATCACGAGAAGTGGATTAGTATAGTAATTTCAATACCCATGTCACAAAGCTTACTTGGCTTTAGACATGAACTATGCCTAAGCCTCTAAATTACAGGACAGGGCATATTTGAAGGGTTGTTATTTGAAAATCATGTTGCTATATGCAATAGATAATTTATTTTTATATAATTTACTAGGAGAACTAATTTTTCAACATATTTCAACCTATACTTCAATGACATCAGAAAAAAAATTGGGTTCAAAACTGGTGGAATAAATAAGCTGTGCATAGCTACCAAGTTTTCAAATGGAAAATTATCAGAACCATCTCTGCTGACTAAGGAGAGAGTGCAAAGGAGCCATTTGCAATTTCCTGAATCACTCTGGTTCTCTCATTATCCTTTCCACCAGTGTCTCTGTACTTCAAAAAACTGCTCAATATTCTTGAAGCTGCACTGACACTCTCCTTTGAAATACTTCCAGAGAATTTGGAATTCCTGGAATCCTTAAAGTGAATAGATTAAGGACTTTGTCTTGACTCAGGAGGAAATACTTTAAACAAACCCAAGCAAGCGTATCTCATAAGTATGTTCTTTATATACCTGTGGTGTTTTAAAAAGGGCAACTTTCATATGCCAAAGCAGTCACAAGCAAAATGAGTGAAGTGAAAACTTCTGCAAAAATGTGAAGGCTAGTTAGAAGAGGTTGAAAGTTGCAGAAGGTTAAACATTTCATCATTACAGACTTTTTCAATTACAGTGAAAAAAAATTTTCACCCTTTGAAACGTACAGGCTAAAGCAAATATTCCTGAGCCCTCCTGGATCAGGCTGAGGGCCTTTTATTCCAATGCAGCTGAAGTGAATGAAAAATAGGGCAAAGATAGCAGTGAGAGTAAAACAGTTGTTAGAAACATGGATTGCTGAAAATGAACATTATAAGTGTTAATGACAATTTTATGGCTAATATAATAAGAGATCATAATCAGGACTCATAATTCAGAAAATGCCACAAGTTTGATCCTATCTAGGGATTGTAAAACAGTGAATTGTAACACAAACCAGAAAGTTTGAACGTGTATTTTTCTCTGCCTTTTGGGAAGAACTGTGATGAGACCCTCATAATTTACATATATGAAAAAATACTTTATATTTCATTAATAACTAAAAAGAATCTAAACCTGGAACTACTGATCTCCAACATTTTTAAAAGTAGACATTTTATCAATCAAGGGTATTAATCAACTTGTTGAAGAACTTTCTGTTCCGCCCCATCAATTCACAAAATACAAATGATAGTATGCTTGGGAAATTCTAGAAAGTTATAAAGAAATTTAAGTTATAATACTTTTGAGGTTAAATAGGATGACCAGAATACGTCAGTTTGATATCATCCTTAGGTATCACAGAAAGGCTGATGTGAAACATAGTAAATAATTAAAAATTAATGACCTTATTAATAGATGCCAGTATAGTGCATAAGAAACAAAAAATACTATTAAACTGCTTTTGATGACAATTTAAATGTATTGATAAGTTTAATAGCTTCTGCCCAAGAATGTAATTGAAATATAATAAAATCTAAAAGCAAAGGTAACTCTTGTTAAATAGATAAAAACTGGTTAGAGGATGGATCTCAAAATCTAATTACAGAACAAAATTCAGCACTTTACAGAATGTTTTTATTGATTTTCTGCTCAAAAACCTTTTTCTCAGTGACCTAGTGAAAAAGAGCAGGAATCTCTTCTTCATAAATTAGGAGATGACAAAGATATTAGCAAGGTCAGCTATACACAGCAGCTTTATGACAACTAACACGGTGGCCCTATTTACAAAGCACATTTTGGCTTTGCAGCAACAAACAAATTATGAATTGTGTAGCTATGAACAGAGACATTCACACTCACACTATGAAAGATGGTATCTCAGNTGGTGGCCCTATTTACAAAGCACACATTTATTTCACACTGACACTATGAAAGATGGTATCTCAGAACGCTGAAAGGAGTAGAACTAATGATAGAAAAAAAAAGAATATGAGTTTAAACCATTGCCACAAAGCCACACATTTCAGTTATTCATTTAATCATTGGACTAGCGAGTACAGTTAAGCAAGCAGAATGTCATTATCCATCCAGTGCTAGAAGTTTCTGTGTAGTTTTGTAGGAGGCCATACATAAAAACCATGTGGGCACATGTTTAGAAAGGAACCAGAATAACATCATGAGGAATAAAAACACATTATAATGAGACACTGTTCGGTTGAACTTTTAAAGCATCTTTAACATAAGATAAAGTGGGATGATTTTTGCTAAATAAGGAAAAGACGTCTGCTCCTTTAGAACATTTGGTTCTGTTCCTCTAGAACACCAGGAAGAAAATGAAACCCAGTGGCTTAAATTTGATAGTTGCCAAATTTGTATTAGAAACAATGTCAGAGAGGTAGGAAATGTAGATTCACTGTTATTTGAAATCTTTAAACAAAGACTAAAAATAAGTTCCATACCAGCAAAACTGAGATATCTCCATCTGTCGTGGCTGACTGTGCTCTCTATTACGATGCAATTCACAGCAACCTACAGTAATCCACTGAACTGTTTGGTGACTCATGTCCCCAAACTATTTTTGTTTCTGCACTATCTATATAAGGAATGTAGGGTGAATATGTCAAATGTAGTTATCTACACTGTAGATAAGCAAAGCTCTGTGAAATTAACCCTCATCTGAATGGTTTACTATAAAGTCTGATGCAGATGAAAGAGAAGGTATGAAACTGATGTAAAAATTACCGCATACTTTCTAAATTCAGTATTAAGTGATCATTTTAAGAGTCTTTGAATACCTCACATTTTTAAAGATTAACTATACTGACTCTGATGGAGCCAATCAAATAACATAAGAATGTACTGATTCAAAGGGAATAAAGAACAGAGCAAAAAATTTGTTCCAGAAGCTGGATAGGCAACAGGAATGAATGAGAGTCAGTAAAAGGGCTGAGTATTGGGCTCTTTTGCAAAAGCTCCAGCCAACACAGCTGTGCTGCTGCAGACAGATACACACAATAACAGAGAGACTAACACTGTATATGCAATCCCCAAGGAACTGTCTCTGCTCCCACCACCTCATTCAATGCAGCTGAGACAGCAAAGTTAAAGCCAGGGACTGGTTTTGGATATCTGGCACTGGCTGCCAATATATTTAATTCATAAGGGAAGCAAAGAAAAAGAAAAAAAAAAAGGAATTATGCCTCAGAGATGTCTCTGTGCAAAAACACCACATGGCTTAATCACTTGGTTAGGTTGTGACTACAAAAACAAGTGGAGGCCAAGATGTAAGATCAAAGATGCTGTAACATGGTCATGAGGCTTCTTACACTGGAAGGGTCTTAGATTTAATAATGTGCAAATAATGACCAAATTTCAAGCCTTTGTAACTGTGGTCATGGTTAGAATGCTTTCCCAGGAATTTCAAGCGCTGATATGTACCTCATACCATGGGTTCTGTATTATGTCAAGACTAAGCTGGGAGTGTGTTTATGTAAGATGTTTATATCTTCCCTGCACTTTTTCAGCTGCTTCCAGCTCAAGTTGAAGAACTGCAGTTTTCTTAAACTTCTAAAACCCTTAAGGATGATTACACTGTTATAGCATGCATCAAAATATTCCTTGCCGGGCTGCAACACAACACAGGTTTGAATATAGTTCTATGGCCAAAAGCATCACAAAAGAAACTTTAGTTGAAGTAGTCAAATGCATTTAACCTTTAAACAGATTTAACTGGGTCCAGTGCCTGGGACTGCCCTTGCTCAACATTTGGTCTGTTGAAGGAGACCTAGTGTGCTCTAGACCTGTCACTGTTAAAATGAAATGACCTTTATAAAGGTCAGATGGGTGACCAAGTGATATCACTGTAATACTGTGATTCAGATTGGAGGCAGTCTCTACAGGCACCAAAACTGTGGGCTGTTAATAATATTGCAGTATTCATGACCCTACTTTAGACTCCATTCTGTCACCCTGTGTGCATCCTGGCCCATTACTGTCTTTTAAGCACACCACACAACATAAGAATATTTATGCTGGTAAATTTTCCCTTAAAAAGAAATAAAATTAGAACTTAATTTCTTACCAGGTCATTAATATTATTTAAGGAAGTAAATTCATCAAAGCAGATGATAAGCTTTTCAAGTGCTTTCAAGTCTAGTCATGTCCTGTGGTGTACTCAGTCTTGATCTCTGTAGGTATTTAAAATATGGTTAAGATGTGGTGTTGAGAAACATGGTTTAGTAGTGGATGGCAGGTTATGGTGATGGTTGGACTCTGTGATCTAAAGGGTCCGTTACAATCAAGACAATTTTATGTAGTGTAGTCACAGAGTCACAGAATATTAGCAGCTGGA
>VXBZ01009180.1:532354-549459 GCA_013399135.1 Heliornis fulica
CACCCTTTACATATGTATAAACATTAATGAGGTCACCCCTCAGTCTCCTCTTCTCCAAGCTGAAGAGACCCAGCTCCCTCAGCCTGTCCTCATAAGGAAGATGTTCCACTCCTTTCATCATCTTGATGGCCCTGCACTGGACTCTCTCTAGGAGTTCTATGTCCTGGAACTGAGGGGCCCAGAACTGGATACAATACTCCAAGTGGTGTCTCACCAGGGCAGAGTAGATGTGGAGGAAGACCTCTCTTGACCTACTGGCCACCTCCCTTCTAATACATCCCAGATGCACAAGGGCACATTGCTGACTCATGCTGTTATCGTCCAGATTCAAAGCCTAGGCCAAAAGTAGGTCAGAAAGAGCAGTTTTACTGTACCCACAGCAATTTTCATAATATTCCATGGCTGCCTTTAAAATGAAAAGGTTTCAACTGATGGACTGCAAATACACATACTATCCTACTGCTAAACCATAAAAAGACTAAAATATGAATGCAAACTAACAGGAAATAGTGAAAAGACAATAAAGGTTATATTCTTTTTCACCTATTTGAGGAATAGTTTTCTCTAACCTCTCCTGAAATAAAAGTGACCTGGGTAAGATGGGGAGTCAGACTGTCAATCCATCCACAGGAGAAGGGAACAGGTGCTGCCAACATTAAGGAACTGGCAACTCTTCCATTATGGGAGTGCAGTGTGGGAAGAGCAGAGCTGAGCAAAGACATGCAAGAGATCCTTAGGAAAAGGTAAAAGTGAGAGGAGAATTGCTAGTATCTCACTGCAAACACAGCTCACTGGAGAGATAGCACTTCAACAGAGTAAGAATCATTCTCATTCTCATCCTTCTTAACATTGCCTCTAAATAAGCTTTAGAAATGAAAAGGTTTGTTTGAAACTGTAGAAAAATGGAATTGACAAAATAATCATCGTGCATAAGAAATAATAACATTCACAAACTAGGGTTAAAAACAGGGCAGTTCAGAAAATATTTCAGTTCCATCCATCAGATAAATTAACAGGGCTACTTCATCAGAAAGGGCAGCTACTGGGTGCCACACAAGTTATGTGTATGAATGAATACAATGTCAGAATTGTGCACCCGAAGAAGTGTTTTTCTGTGCAGCCATTATAACAATATGTAAGCTAAAAGTTTTCAGCTGAAGCTAAAATCTGTATCCTGCTACAAACTTGTTTATAATATCAGCTGACAATACTTTTTTCCAAACCTGCACAGAATATACAGAAGAGAGAGAATCAACCTTAAATTTGGCCTTGTGTTAGTAGAACAGAATTTCACTTTTTTGCCTTTTTTTTTTTTTTTTCTCTCTTGATCCATGAAAGTCAAAGCTTGCCTTCTAATATCATGGTAAGAAAACCAAAGTTCATACCAGTGTAATGTATGAACCCAGCAATGTGTTCTGGCAGGACCAGTTGAGATTTTGCCCAAAGCACTCAAAACGGCAATAGAACCAGTCACAATTTCTCTGTTGAAGGAAGCCCACATTTCTGAAGTGGAAGAAAAAGGGTAAATACTGTTTTTTTAGCTAAGTTTGTTATTGTCAGAAAAGTTAACTAACCAAAGGTATCTCCTTCTATGAAGATACATCAGCTTTGTTCCTTTCTGCCATTAGACTTTCTTTGCTGTATAGGTTGACACAAGCTACTAAAGGAGTTTAGCTTGACTGTCTAATACACTATGACGAATAAGCAACTGTCAGATTCCTGTATGAAGACTGCAGCCTTTCAAAGACTAACTTAGATGCTGAGAGCATGGATGGCTCTCCTGCAGTGCTTCACTGCTGCACTCTCCAAAACAACTTCATATTATGGTATGATCACCTTCCAAATTAGCTTTCATTTCCTCCCTTCTAAGAAACCAGAAACAATCCCAGTTCCTTTTATAATGAGACAGATGTTGCACACCTGAAAGTTTGGAGGGTGTATCAGATTGAACAGGTAAAATTAGGACTCCATTTCCACTGTGTTCTCTTACAAAAAATTACAGTAAAGCAGAATCTGTCATGTGAGATACCTATGATACAGCAATTAAATCTGATTACTTCTAATACTTTATTACTCAGCATTACTTATATTTCTTTTGCTTAAAGAGATAAAGGCTGTAGACTTTAAGAGTGAAGATTTCCTCTGTGGTATATGCATACTGCCCTTTGCAATACTTGCTCAATCCCACTGTATCCAGAGTGGGTACAGAGCTGCATGAAGTAAGTTACTTTTACCGTGGCCTAATGGCTAAAAGCATGGCAAAGCTCACTTTCACTGTGTGAACTAAACAAGCACGAATATTTATTCAAGAAGGAATCTTCTTGCTTGTTATT
This sequence comes from Heliornis fulica, assembly GCA_013399135.1. Lineage (NCBI taxonomy): Eukaryota > Metazoa > Chordata > Aves > Gruiformes > Heliornithidae > Heliornis > Heliornis fulica. The sequence goes on from VXBZ01009180.1 coordinate 534,688, forward strand.
GTCTTCAAAAATGCATTTCAGCTGAGCAGACACTGTGTTCTGAGAAATTAAACCTCTTGACACAACCCAAGTCAAAGATGAGTTTAGAATACAAATGTTAATGTAACTGTAACTTTATGCTAACAAGGACGTAGAAATACATACCGTTGATGGAAAGAGATACATCATTTTCTGGGTATTTCCACAGCTTGAACATTGAATTAACTTCTGGGTAGTTGACTTGATAGATGGGATTCACTGCACAAGCTGGAGCACTGTGGACAGGGAAAACTTTCCATAACTGAAGGAAAAAAAGACATTTCACATTTCTAATTCTAGCTTGGAGGTGCTGACACTTGTTTCCAGCACATATTAAAAGCCACTGAAATCAGAAATACAAGTAACTTCATAAACAGTGGACCCTGTGAAGTTTGGTATACTTCGGATTTGAGCCTTCCAACCTCCTTCTTACATACTGTAGTAAACCAAACTTCCCCAGGCTCCCTGTGACATGAAGGCCAAGCAGTAGTATGTAGGTAGTATGTACAGTGACAAAATCTCATGCTGCATATGGGCTGACAAACATCCCATAAATCATGCTGACTGCCCTATTGGCTTGTGCTAATGGGCCCTAGAGAAAGCTGAGAAGTGTCTCTTTTTTTGGGAAGGAGGAGGAGAAGGAGAAGAGATGCCCTAAATTAGGTTAAGCAATGTAAATAATTACCTTTAAGAATTCTATACTTTTTTTTTTTCAAATTTGGTTGAAATTTGATTATTCTTAGGCCACTATCAGGAGAGATGACAGGTTTTTCCCTTCTGTGTGCTCTGTCCTGGGCATGGACTAACCCAATATATTTGTGCCTTGCCTCATTCATCTGGAAAAAAACATCAGACATATCTAATTATTTCTCACATGAGGACAGCTCTCACAGATGCTTCAAATTCCTGTTTGAGAATTACTCCCAGTAGCCCAAGACCTTTGTGGAGTTTCCCAATATGCAGAAATGCCACTGGGATGGCTTTCAGCAGGAGTAATGCTCCTTTAAAGGCTGCATATGCCATCTCATGGTCATCTGCTGTATTTACAAAAATGTCCTTTCTGTAACAGGAATGCTACAAGCCACACAGCACAAATCTGACAACATCTTTCTAAGGTTTAAAGTACCATGTTTGAATGACTTTGAGATCACTGCTGGTTTTGCCTTCTGCCTTAGCTTACTATTTCAGAAACTCTGTTCTGAGCTATTCACACCTGCTTAGGCTGTTAGTGAGAAGAAAACCTTTTTTTTTCTCTCAGACTGCTGCAAATATTGAAGCAAGGGTCAAGTATAAAAATGTAAACAAATTTAAACAGCATGAAAACAACACCATGAATTATGCTAAGGGATGGCAGGCAGGGAGAGTGAGGAAAATAATTTATGGTGTCATTATTCCAACGAGTTTACAGATATGAACAAGAAAAATTATAGATAGCTCTATGGGACAGGGTTCATTTTCCTGTATGCTTATATAGTATTTACCATCACAAAAAGGAATTTCAGTAGGGCCTGATAACTAGCATAATATAAACAATAATAATGCAAAACAGAACAATAGACACTGTATTTAAAGATACAATCTTGCCACTGAAAAATCTGATCTCTTCTCAGAACATAAAGAGAGGGGTGTGTAAAATGCTGTAAAGAAGAAAAGGGGAAAGAAGCGATGGGGACTATAGAAGAGTTAATTTTCCTACTCTCTATTCTAGTCCTTCCTAAGTCAGAAAGAAAACTTCCTTACCTGAAATATCTCCATCCTTGGGAGTATTTAAAAGCTGTCTGGATGTGGTCCTGCTGGAGGCCACCCTGCTTGATCAGGTGGGTTGAGCAAGGTGATCTCCAGAAACCTCTTCCAACCTCAACCACCCTGAGTCTGTGAAAATACTTCTATTCATAACTTCTTTCTCTGGGTGAAATAATATACTCCGTCCACCTGGCAGTTTTACAGATGGAAGGAATCACTTGGACAGTTTCTAGGGTTATGACAGGTCCAGTAACTAGGATCCATGCCAGAGGGACCCTACATTTAGAGGGGGGTATCTGGAGATACCAGTGAAGTAGGGTTAAATTTAGGATTAAGGACAAAGGAGGCAGTGATTTAGAATCAGGATGAGGCATACAAGCTAGGAGCTGGGATAAAATATTACTAGAATTGAGACTGAAAGAACTGAAACTCCATGCTGTGCTTTTGTGTTAGCACTGCAGAAATACATAAAACTGAAATTTATAAAATAAGTGTCTGAAGAAACCACTGAGTCTATGTTTTTCACAGGTAGCAAATTTAGGTGTTGCAGATTGCTGTGGAGACTTCCAAACATGCATCAGCCCCTGCAAACTCGAGTGGGGGGCGCACTGACAAGAAGGGGTAAGAAGAGACAATTTTCTACAAAAAGAGAGAGTGCAAGGAAAGGACAAGTTGATGAGAAAAACTGGAAAGCACTAATCATGCCTCTGTCACTGATAGCATAAAGATGTGATGAGAGAGGCAGAAGTAACACAAACAGATACAATGAGAGCAGAGGAAGAAAACAGGACAGGTGAATAGAAAACTGATGAAAGGAGGGAGAAGAAAGCAACACTCCTCTGCTAGCTCTCTTTAGTAAACAGCAGCATTCTTCTGTTGGTAATGCAGCACATCCTATACGTTTCCAGAAAACTATCCTCCAGCCTTTATAGCAGCTGCTTTTCCTTAGCTGACTATTTGGGGTTGCAAACATACAAGAGAGATTCCATCTTTTCTTATTAAGAAACAACAAAGACAGGACATAGAGAAAGACGGCAGGCTTCCATTGTGCTATAGTAAAAGCAGGCAAAAGACAAAAATAGACATCCTGACCATATGAAGTTTATACATTGCACAGTATTTACTAAGAATAACAGACTATAATTAACACAGTTTCCATAATACTGATGTTCACATTAATCATGAGATACCTTGCAAGACTTCTGGTTTTTCCACTGCCTCTTTATAATCTGTAAGACCACTCTCCATGTTCTGTTACTACATTAAGAAAAAATATAAATCTGTTTATTTGCTTCTGAAACTACAAGTCTTGTCTTTGGTGAAGATCCTTAGCAGGAAGGTAGCAATAGCATGGTAAGCAGGATAGTATAAAAAATGTTGACAGCAGACACAGAACCCTATAAAAATACTACAAAACTGTTAATAACTTATTTTCCTCTTGAAATTCTTATTCAAGGATCTTGTTTCTGGTGATTTACAACTTTTTACAGAAATATTTGAAATTTCAGCATCAGAATTTGACTGTGCAGTTTGAGTACGAGATTTATTTTCATTCCCACTATACTGTATGATCTGTAGTCCCAGATACAAAAATCATGATGGAATTATATCACAAAAACTAAACCTGTGTGCAGAAACACACAGAGAAGATCACAAAGTTTATAACATATTCTTCTTATTTGGCACTAATTTTTTCAGTGCGATCTACAATATTTTCTTGTTTCCTATTCAGAAGAATCAGAAGCCTTTAATCTGCTTAATTATAATTGTTCTCTCAAGTGGAGACAAAAAAAAAATTTCTTCAAGTGCTGCATTTCAAGTTAAGCATCAAATATCAATCCCTAAAAATATGTTTCACTGTGTTCCTTTGCACTATGTGTACTGTCATATTTAAAATCTGTTGAAATCCTTAATTCTGTAAATGAGCAGTTCCACTAACTACACTAAGCCCCATCACGCATGAAGTGATCATGGCTTGCAAGAACCTACACTAGTTTCCTCAGTCACACTTGAGAGAGGAGACTGGCCAGCCAGGAACATGGGGGCAAAAGCTCACCTATTCTGTGGTACACAAGGCAAATCACAAACATATGTGGATGTTTTCTCTGTATCTGACTAGGAAGACAACCTCCAGTACTTCCATCTGATACAGTAAGATTCCTTAAAGATTATATAGGACAATCAACATCTTGGAAAGAGAAACAACCTAGAAATGAAGTAGGTTCCCCACTTTTTCAATCAATTGAAAGTTTTCTTAAAAAAGAAGATATAACAGTCACAATTATTACTTTAATAAAAAGGTTGCTCTTTCTCAAGAAGATTCTGTCCTAGTTCACTCATACAAGCCCCTTTGGTTTTGCTTTCATCCTTGAAAGAGTAATTTATTAATCTCTCCTTGCCAAAACAAAAAGATCCTTCGCTTGAGAAACTGGCATTAAAAGCCAGCACAATACTATTTATAAACAACCTCAAATGGAACCTGTAAGTACAGGGCTACCTGCAGCTCTAAACCAACCCTGAACACAAAAAAGGCATACCTGAGGAGGACAACCTTGGAGTACTCAAGCAGAAAACAGTCCTTGAAATACTGCCAGTCTAAATTTGAATCTCCCCTCCACTAAGCACCAAGGTTATTCATACAAAGATTATGTAAGCAACTTCTAATGCTTCTTTAAAAATAAAGCTGTGTAGGAACTTAGAATACTCATTGTCACTGTTTGTTAAACAACTTTTGGGTAGTTGGCTTATTATTTTATCTTCCTTATTTAAAATCAAGCACTTCAGAAATAGGAAATTAAAAAACAAAGTAAAAAAAAATAAATCAGTGCTTGTGGATGCAAAACTTCAGCCCAGTACACCACCAAGAGACAGGACAGAGTGTGCTTTGTTTCTTGTCAGCCAGCTGCAAATGGAGTCTGTGGAGCACTGATGCTTCAAAATACTCCAAAACTTGGAATCATAAGAAACAGGTTGGAGTTTGAGGTATCTTTAACAGTTTACCACAGTTTTTTTGATAAAGCTTCTTCAAAGTGAATGGCTCCCAATATTTCCATTTCCACCAAGAATAGATTCCAAGAATAGAGCTACCAAATTAAAACTGTTCTTCATTTTCACTTGGAAATTTTTTAAGTTCTGCCTGAAACAACACAACAGAACAAATGAATATAATTTTAATTTTTAAAAAATATTTAAATGAACAGGTTATAGAAAGTATTTAGTTTTTTTAAATCACAAAGACTACAAGCATGGATATACTGATCTTAATATGTGGAAATATTGGTCCTAAACTGATCCATAACACCAAGCTTCACCCACTTCACCATGAGTGATGTTCTGTAGTCATTAATTTAAGAGAATCACCTCCTCAAGTAAGAGAAGGCCTTAGATAGCTATTTAATATTCATAATGATGTTAATCCAAATTGCAGCACTAATGAAACTGTGCTGGACTTAGGTGCAGTGTAACACACTGGCAGGAAACCAGTGGCAAGTAACAGCAACAAATTTCACAGTATGTTTAAATTCTCCCACACCTCCACCAGTTGTTCCATCCTTATAGATGATAGACAGTGTTTCCCTCTCTTTATTAACAAGTTTTAAAACCAGTACTACTTCAGTATCTTATTTCCACTCAAATTCAAAGTCTGAATGATTTGATTCTTTTGGAGCCTAATGCACTACAGACTCTTTGTACTACAGGGGTAGATATGAAGAGAGTTCATTGGTCTGTGACACAAGAAAAACTCAAGAACTGGCCAGCTAAATGGCATGCTTTAGCTGTCCTGTATAACATCAGAAAGAAAACAGACAGCTTTCTACTCATCAGAAGGGAGCCATCCAATTCTCAAAATTCTGCTGAATGAGCTTCAGACCCATGCTGGCATCCAACAGTGGATCTGTGACATCACTGATACACCCTGTTCCAAAGCATTCTCTGTTGTAGACTTTGCTGGCAACTGACTTTAGAATTAGACTCACGAAGTCCTAAGCTAGAATCAAGAATGACAAGAAAAAGAAGCCATTAAAATCACATTATAATTACAGGGGAAAAAATCCAAATAACAAACAGAAACAAAAACCCCACAGCACTGTATCTCTACTGTTTAAAGGCACAGAAAACTTTTCCAAGCACCAGTCCAACACAACTACTCAATCCAGCTATTTTTGTTCAATCCTTTTCCTATTTACTGATATCACCAGTAATGGGAATGGCAGCATCTGTCTACTAGAAGGTGGCCTGGATCCAGTATTTCAGACCTTGTAAGAGTTGCCACTTTGGTATCTGCAACACTCCTAGTTTGCTCCTTATAAAGAACAAATGTGTGACAGACTTCGAGGCCTGTCATTAATCTCCTAAGCACCAGTCACAATCATACACAGTTGTTAATGTCTGAAAAGATCAGAATACTCTTTCTGTATCTTCATTATCATGAACTGAAATTTCAGTTTCCAGATTCTTACTCCTTAGAGATTTATTACTTGATGGCTTACCCAACATTTACAGCTTGGCCAATTCATATTCCAGCTGAAAAAAGATTCCATTAGGAGCTAGAAGCAAGAGGTTATGTTAAAGTATGGCAAGAAAGTGATTTGATTTATGTTTCCTCAAAAGGTAAGTTTTCTAGACATGTACTAAAAAGCATATCTGCAAACATGGAAATAGAAAATAATGCAAATAAATTCAAACTCTTGATTGTCAATAGGAAAAGCTGAATTACTTGGTCAGAGTAGTGACAGCTCTGCTCTGAGGAACTGCACATACTCTTCTGTTGTATACTGGCTCATATCCCAGTCCTATTCAGATCAATTAGACCATTGTTTCACCCAGGCAGGACAGTTTCATCAATGTGATTTCATTATGATGCAAGTCTCAACAATAAAAAAAGAGAGTTTGAGGGTACAGTTAGAATGGAACTGCAGGTTTTATTCAGACACCTAAGAGCAGGGATCACTTCTCTCCCCATGTTTGATAACTGTGTGGCATAGCAATTACTCTGCTTTGTGGAAGCAAAGCTTTTTCTGCATTCTTTTTTAAGAGAGAAAACTTTAGGTTAAATCAAGCTGCTATACAGCTGAGATTAGGTAAAGCAAGGGAATGAACTTCTCATTCCTTTTGAATACAAAACAAAGATTTGGCCTCAGGTATAAGATTTCCATAAAATTCTTCCTAGAAAAAGCAATTTATCTCACTTGCCTACACACCCCAATGTGAATATTATTTAAAATATTCATATATGCACTAACTATAGGCACTTCTGACTAAGAGAAGAAATGACTGACATGCATGTCTGCTTCCTAGATCGTACCTCATCTACATATGGCAAGCAAAGGAGGATTCTATGACCATAAAGGCATGTGCTTGCTCTAGCAGCCTTTTGTCTGTGCACCTTTGATCACAAGAATCTGTTGACTCTTGATCAAAGTTCTTTTAAGTGGTCCTGTTTATGTAATCAGCAATATTCAGTTACATGTGTACAGACACATATGCAAAAAGCTCACTCAAAGTGCATTAAAGACCTATTAGGAATGTTTACAAAATGCTGTCCAGAAAATATGTGCCAGGTCTTTTTGTTTTAGAGTAACTGTGGTTGTGTTATGTCACTTGCAGCGTTCTTAAAGGAAGTGGAACAGGCTTAACTGTTGGAAATAATAATAAAAAGTCAGCAGCAACTTGAGAGCCTGGTGAAAAGAGCTTTCTAAACAGCAAAAGTTTTCTATATCAAACCAAACACAGACATTTCAGAATTGTTTATAGCATTAACTGGAATAGGCAATAGCCATAACAATCTTGGAACTCCCCAGGCAGGTCCTCTGCATGCACCTGTACTGGATGACTAAAACCAGCAACTTGAAACTCCACTGACCACATTTGGTGAGTATCTTATCTAGTCTGCTTTTCTGGGATGGATCTCTAAGGCATGGCTCTTGGTGCAGTTCCTTCTAAGAGCCCACTAGTCAAAGCACTTACTTTGGCTTGAGACACCAGATTCAAGTAAGTGAACTTGGCAGAGCTGAAAATGGAAATGCATCCCCTGCAAGTCATCAACAGTCCTAGAAAGCTGGCAGTTAATTATTCTCAAAACTAACATGAACAGTGACACCATACATGTAATATATATATTTCCATTCAAATTGCAGGGATACCTATAATAAAAACTTATTCCAAATGTTAAGTCAAGAAAAAATAATAGATTCCCTAATATCTGCTTAGAAATGCAGTCATTATTTAAATTTCCATTTATAAGCAAACAAGCTTGATTTACATTTAAACTAAAAGGCCTTTATACTAAAGGTATTGAAAAATAAATATATGCACAGATGCCATTGATACCTATTTTCTGCCTTCTTTGACATGGCTACATCCAGGGAAAGGAGTTTGCAGTAAACAAAGATGAGCCCTGGGGAGTTCTGACACAGGCTTTGGGATGATCAGGGCTATGTATATTGGATATGACTCCAAACCAGAAAATTTTCATTAGAATGAGAAAAGGATTAAACTATGTAAATAAATCCTTGGTAGTAATCAGAATGCTCGTGCTAGAATGCCAGACTGATAACACCTTCCCATTTTTTCTATTAAGTTCCTACTGAGGTTGACCTCTTGCAGATTCTGTAGAGTATGATAGCCCTGTGAATATTTTAAACAACACAGTTTTAATCTAATGTAGCACTGCAAATGCTGAAGAGCCTGTAGGCTAAGAGGCAGATCATTCAAATGTAAAACCAAATTTGACTGGAGTCTAAACAATGTTGGCCTCTGTTGTAAACTATAGCTTTTTTTTGACATGGAAAGAGAGAATGCATTTTGCCAAAAGGGAATGAGCTTGGAAAGCCTCTGTAAATGATACTGCAGTGGAAATAAACTTAGTCCCCCAGCCTTAGTTTCACAGCTGTGCATGAGAAACCTAACAGATCATGCCTCATGTCATGAGTACTCATTAGCTTTTGGCTGCAGCCCATATCTTGGCCTCAGGATGTCATGAGAACTAAATCACTTATGTCAATCATTTCTCTCCATGATGACACTGCAGTTATTTGAATTGAGATTCCACTAGTGCTTGTAGTGTCCTTGTTAATAAGATAATTTCTGGAAACACCGTATTGCATTTACATTTGTATTTTGTCAGCTGTAACTTCTGCCTCACTCTTCCTTCCCTATCATCACACCCAGCTTCAAATTCTCTCTCCTCTTTTTTATGAGTTTGAAGGTTCAGTTACTTAGTCTCATCATGCCTCTCAGCATCTCCTTCTGCTCCAACTACTTTTACCTTAGTATCAGTATCCCCTTCTACCTTTTTTTGTTTTTGTTTTTTAAGTCTCCCAAGGGAAAATGGGCTTAACTGCAGCAACTTCACCTCCCTGTTGGAGCACAGTCAGGTAATTCAGAAAGCTACACATCTTTTGCTAGACAAGAACAGTTATACATTTGATCTTCCTTTACATGCAAAATTGCTAGTCACAGATCTCTTGCTGGTTCTGGACTAGCCTCCAACTCAAAGGTGAGCATAGGGAGAAATTAGGTTTTCATAGGAGCTAATCTGATATATGACAGCATGAGAAACAGCCAGGATAAAACTGAACAGAGGTTAATCTTTTGAAGTTATATATATATAAAAAAACCCAAGCATTAAAATAAAAGTCATATGGCAAGCCTTTTACATAATACTGAAGTGCAGATAAAAATCTGCAGTTATAAGAAAACTAGAAAAATATTTTCCTCATCAAGAATCTAAGTGGCCTTTGAAAACAAGAGGCTGTTAAATCTGCATATGCAGAAAACCTTGACAGCTAATAAGTTCCAAATGTTTCAGCCTTAGTTCTTGTAAGTTAAATTTTAAAATTTTCTTTTCTGTGGTTTAAAAATTCTAGAAGTTAGTCCTACTTACCAGACACATTTATATACCATAGTATTAAAATACCATACATCAGACAACATAGAAGCAATCATAAGGACACCAGACTCACCCCTATATTCTTGATCAGGTTATTATTCAACCAAAATAGATTGAGCTTTGCAGGGCTTCCAGATTTTCAATTCTGAAGCTTAATTGTGATAAAGATAAAACTTTTGCAACTCAACACATTTTTAGACCATGTATTTTCTCAGAGGAGGTATTACATCACAGCACAGAAGAATAAAATGGCAGACAGGAGTGTTCATGTAAAGTTGGGTAGAAAGGAAACTCATTGTTAATTTACCACTACACAGCATTCAGCGATCCATATATCTCTGAGCAACAGGCAGTACTCTAGGTCTGAAATCTTTCAAATACTTTGGCCAACAAGAAGGACAATAGTTATATTTGGGAAATATTTCCTGCCTACAGTTCTGTTGGCCATGTTCAGTACATAGTGGTTACATAGCTTTCTCCTGCTCCCAAACACATTTGCAAAGTATTACATAGTGCTTCACATCACACCTCTGAATACTTTAAAACAAAATAACCTTCAATTATGCTAATATTGAAGTTTAAAAACTGGAAATCCATAACTTTATCTATAAGCAAGCTAGTCTGAGTACACATACACACATCCATACACATCCATTGATGGTGCATGTAATGTCCTGTCATTTCCCACTTCCAGAGTGGTTGTATCAAGTAAATATAAAAATAAAAATTTTTGGCCAGGAAAAAAAATAAAAGTTTACATGGAATTTCATTAAGGGGGAGATTCAGTTTAAGACACAAAGCAATAGGTAGATAGATACATGTGCCTCTTGCCTAAGCTCTCATGTTAATCAAGAGATTTAAGCAATATATATAAAGGATCCTGGAAAGCCATTCACAGTAGGTATTTATGTTACACTAAATTAACTTATTATGTAGGTTCCCTTGACTATATTGACTAAAGATGGGATTCAGAATATCTGTTGTGATTTCAGAGACCTTAAAGTATGCTGCAGCAGCTCTTCCAGCAGAACATGGTTTTCTGGTTATCCTCTTGACCTGTGGTGTCTTAGATACCTGAAGGCAAGTAAAATGGCACTAGACATCTTCATCTATGCATCCTGCCCCTGACTGCAATGAAAGTGAAAAGACAAAACACACGTGTAGAAACCTAAATGGATATGTCTTAAACTAGAGTGAGACTCATTTTTAAAATTATAACCAGTTCATAGATCAAACTTCCACTATTGTAATCACCTGATTCTGCACAGAACTATGCAGAGTCTACAAAAATGCAGGACTAAGTCAAAACTACAATATTTATTTTGATCAAATTTATGTAACAAGCTTGTTTCTGTTTCCATACCTGAATATTTCTGCAGGGTATTTCACAAGAAATAGAGTCCAACTAGGGAATAGTACCTTAAAAGCAATTTACTCTAAAGATAGTCTCCTGATAGATTCTAATTTCTGAATCCTAACTACTAATATGTATCTCATGGTTCTAAAATATTCAGATCACACAAATGCTTATCAATGAATGCCCTATACCACATTTGGGGCATTCCAGAACGGAGATATCTCTATAGATGGTATCTCTAGAGAAGCAAGGACATTGACATTGATGTTTATAGCAGTACTGAGGTGGAAAAAATAATAACTTAAAAATCTTAAAACCTAAACCAAGTTAATAACAGCTCCATAATTATTTCCACAATGCTCTGATTTTGGTTATCACATCATCTCAGGGTCTCTACGGTGACTATTATTTCTTAGTATCGTAGAAAAAGTAGAGTAATATTGTCAGCTGTGTAGCCACCCACAAAATTTATAAATCACAGGATTTCCAAGAAGTTTAGAAACAACAAACCCTGAACAAACTGAGTTCCAGAATCTGCATTTCTAATGGAATCACAGTTGAGATTACAACAGAAGCAAGCTAAAATTTTAAGGAGTATTTAAATTAAAAACTGTTCTAAATTAACTTTTTGAGATCCTAAATGTTGAGAAAGTACTTCACCAAGAGCTATTGTGACCATGTGTTTGAGGAAGGGTGAGGAATTACACTTAGTTCTTGTATTTGATTTGGTAAATTATATATGCACACAGCATAAAGATGCAGTAAAAACTAACCAGTCAGAGCTCATCATTCACCAAAAGACTCAAGAAAAGCTCCTCTGCATGTATAAAAAAATATATCAGAATACAATTGAGTATAAGCCCTCTGGTACATTTATTTTTAAAAGTAATCACACAGCTGCTACAATTAATCTTTAGCATTATCACTGATTAGCATAGAAGAGTATGATTGTTACAGCAGCTTTTGCCTTTTTTGAATTTCTTTCATGATATATTAACCACAGTATGCACACACTACATCCTTAATATACTCAACCCCTGCTGCTTTTGAATTTACACCACAGTATTTAACGACACCCAGCCCTAATAGTGAGCAATTTAGGATAGGAAACAAAGAATATATTTTCTATTTGCATCAACTTTGGAAATTACATTAGACCTGAATTAGATTTGGGTAGATGCCTGCTTCTCTGGACTCCATAGGGGAACTCAGGGAAGTGCTCTACCTTACCTAGAAGGGGTGTAGCTTTGCCAGCATCTCTTCTGGAGCACCACCTTCCCCCAGAGCTTCCATACCAGTCATTGAATCTCTGACTGGTTTGAGCTGGAAGAGATATCAAAGCCCATCTAGTTGCAATACCCCTGCAACAGACAGGGACACCCTCCATAGCCCAGGCTACCCAAAGCACCATCCAACCTGGCACTGAACACTGTCAAGGAAGGAGCAGCCACGGCTTCTCTGGGCACTAGTGGGATTTCTTCCCTACCTCTAACCTGAACTTACCCTTTTTCAGTTTAAAACCATTACCTCTCATCCTAACACCACAGGCCCTGCCAAGAAGTCTGTCTCCATCTTTTCTGTAGGCCCCTCCAGGTACTGGAAAGCTGCTGTGAGGCATCCCTGGAGCCTTCTCCAGACTGACCGACCCCAACTCTCCCAGCACACCCTCATAGGAGAGGCGCCCCAGCCCTCAGATCACTACTTAATACATTCCCACAAATTAACGGCACCTGTTTGCCCACTGTAGCCCAGCTAAAACCAAGCCGATCCCTCAGAACCGCCTCCGCGCCAGTAGCCTAAGCCAGACTGCCGGCTGTGCGTGGGAGACTGCCTTGCCCCGCCCACCGAAAGGCTGAGAGCCAACCAGAGGAGACCTTGTGGTGAGGTGACCCCGGCCATAGGCCAATCCGGGTAGGGCAGTGGCCAATTGGGGGATAGGGTGGGGCGGCCGGGTTTCTGGCGGCAGGGCCGCAGCCGCGAAGGTTACTTCGGTAAGAGGGGCCTGCGGGGCCGGGGTGCGGCACGTCTTCAGCGCTACCGAGCCCACCGAAACGGGCCGGGGGAAATCAGATACTTACACCACTCGGCCGTGCTAGGCTGAGAGCACGACCTTCCTCACCCCTTTTCTGGGCACCTGGCTCGGTGCTCGTGATTGTTTCGTGTTTCAGTGACGGTCTCTCTTTCCCGGTTACTGCGTGAGGTGGCGCAGTGCAGCCGATAAACTGGTTTGTGAAGCGTTGAAAGGAAAAAGAGGGTTAGAGCGCTTTATTCTGGTTGGTATGTCCCTCGGTCAGGGAGGGTGTTGTGTCCTGGCATCGGTGAGGCCGTGCCTCGAATGCTGCATTCAGTTCTGGGCCGCCTGCTACAAGAAGGAGATGGAGGTACTGGAGTGGGCCCAGAGGAGGGCAACCAGGCTGGGGAAGGGTCTGGTGAAGAAACCTTGTGAGGAGAGGCTGAGGGAGCTGGGGTGGGGAGGGTCTAGTCTGGAGAAGAGGAGGCTGAGACCTTCTCTCTGCCTAGAATGACCTGAAAGGATGTTGTGGAGAGGTGGGCAATGCTCTCTTCGGCACAGGGGATAGGCCAAGGGGAATGGCCTCAAGCTGCACCAGGGCAGGTTCAGATGAGATGACAGGAAAAAATTCTTCACCCGAAGAGCTATTGGGGTGTGGAACAGGCTGCCCAGGGAGGGAGTGGAGTCCCCACCCCTGGATGTATTGAACAGACGGGGGGATGAGGTGCTCAGGGATAGAGTTTAGGAGAGGACAGGGACAGTTGGGCTTAATGATTTCAAAGGTCTTTTCTAACCTAGTTGTTCCGTGTCTCTGCAGCAGTTTATTTTCAGGGAGCAGTAGAAGTGGTCTGTGCCAAACTGCAGCACAGAAGCTTACTACGGCTTAGTTTAAATCAATTAGAAATGGCAGTGTGAGATAAAATCGGCCATTCTTAAACCATGAGGACCATGTTCGCTGAGCCATTTGCACAGGATTAGTTTTATCATGTTAAGAGCCATTGTAATTAAATCAGTATGTGTATTTTTTTTTTGCATGCAGTTAGACCAGCTGAATATTTTCCAGCAATAGAATTGCACAGCAGAAAATGGGAATTTCACTGAAGCTAATGACATCAAATCCCAGAGTTGTGAGTAAGGAAGTTAAATTTATTGAAAATTGCAAATATTTCTGATTAAGTCTGTATTTGTGTTTCTTAAAATTTTTACTGGAAAATAAGAATGTTGCTCAAGCAGCTTCTGCAGTTCTACCAAGGCTGATAAATTTGTAGCTTGCTGCTTGCACTACTTTGTCTTGTCACCAGATGTCACTCCAAGGCCACATAATGCAAGCAGCTTCTACTTATTTCTGCCTGCAAGAGATGTTTTGGCTTGATGCTAGACTTCCCTGTTCATAAATGCTACATTTCAGTCAAAGACAAAAAAAAAGAAAGCATATGTGACGCTTCTTTTAGCAGCAGTCTGTGACAAGGTGAGTCTGTATGTCCAAATATGCTCTCCTGAATATATAGTATAACAAGTATATAATGGAACAATTTGAAATTAAAATTGTTAATGCTGTGAAAACTGTCCACACTTTCTAATTCAAAGAATAAAACCCAAACCCATGTCAATTATCTACTATGAGGCTTCTTCAAAGAAATTTTCTGTAATTTTGCTAAAGGGGAGTGTGTTCCATTCCATTGACACCAGATCCTGCAAGTAGGAGAGTCTTGTTTACCGAATGATTCCTATTCTGTCTTTTTTTCATTCTTT